>JANIIA010000010.1:34970301-34993494 GCA_027478495.1 Erythroxylum alaternifolium | reverse complement strand
TAAGTTAAGGAGTTAGAAGGCATTAGATTAAATATGGAAGGGTAAGCTTGGAAGATTAAAAGTTGTCTTAAATTAATAAGAAAAGAAGATGAAAAGAGTTAGGTAAAGTAAGTAAGAAAGAGAGAAAGTCGTAGAAGGACCTAGAAGAGAAGGAGAAATTGAAGCATAGAAAGAAAAAGAAGGAAAGAAAGAAAAAAGAGAAAGAAGAAGAAAGAAAAGGTTTAGCTAAGTTTTTAGGTATTCTCTATCTTTTCTTCTTGCTTTGGTAGAAGAAGAAATTAGTGAGAATGAGTTTTCTATGTTGAAAACGAAGGGAGAAAGGAGAGAAGAAACCTATTATTGATTTTTATGAATTTTCAACTAGATCTTAGTTCTTCTAGCTTAGATAAACCAAGAGTAGATTAAGTTTAAGCTCATTTTTGGATATTAAAGCTTTATGGATTTTCTCTTTGTATATTAGTTTGAATGAAGGTTTGTTTGTTTGAAGGAAACCACGAAAATCTAAATACGCAATAGCAAGAAGAAAGGCGAACTTGAGTTCAAATTTAGTATTAATTAGGTGGGTAATATGTTTATGGTTATTGTAATGATGGACTGATTTCTTATATGTTTGTGTGCTTGAATGCTTGTCTTTGAATCATTGTGAATGTGGAAAAAATAAACTGTGATTTGTTATCTTGTTATGCTTGAAAGATTTTACTGCAATTTGTCTTAATGAACAACCGAAAAGTCCAAAAAGCATGAAACAATAAATATGTGATGAAATGTGTTTGTGAACATCAAAAAAAAATTTGTGTGTGGGCAAGAGAGATATTATTTTGTTTGTTACATTCACATTGACTTAAAGCCTTCTCCCGACTGCCCGCTTGTGGCATATGAGCTCCTAAGAATCAGACTCATTTCGTTCATGATTTTTACTTCAGTTTTTCTATTTCTTTCTATGGGATTCTCTCAAGCCATTTTATGTGTGTATTTCACTTTGATTTGTTGAACATGATATACAATTGAATGTTATGATTTGATGGTTGAAAAATCCATGATCTAATTTATGTGATAATATGTTTATCTATGAGCTTGAACTGTGGATAATCTGATTATTAGATTAAAATATGATATAAATATATGTATATGTTGGGTTGTATGCGTGGTTCATCACCAATTACTATAACGTATTAGCCACTAAGCTTCACAGCTCACCCCATTATTTCCACTCCTCAGGTGAAGAACAAGCAGATCATTGAACCTTGCAAACTTCAGCAATCTCCAAGAAACTTATCTCTTATAACTAAGTTAGTTTGGATACTTTTGGTAGCTTAGAAGCATATCAAACATGAGCATTCTTATTTGCTTTGTATTATGCTATTGTTACGACCATTGATATGTAATTAAAGCAATGTACATACTCTGTTTTGTTAGAGAAATGAACGAAAGAGTTGATGAAGTTTCCTTTATACATGTTCCAATTTTCTACTTTGTTAAGTTGTTAATTTCGATTGGGAATAAAATTGTGAGTTGTTTGCGACTTTTGGATAGATTGTTCTTAAATGAATGGTTGTGTTAAGAGCCTATTATGTTAGGAGTTTTGTATGTATGACTTGTTCTTGTTAGATTCGGGCCTTTTGGTTTTTGTGAAAATGCATAATAGGCAGTAGAGGAAAAAGGGGGGCAAAAATTGTATCCTAACTTCCATGATTAAACTGTGTTGATGTAGGCAAAATTAGAAAAGGTTGTCTTCGTAAAAGTTGTAGCTTATTCTCTTAGCTTTCTAACGACATAAAGTTTGTAATTTTTAGATATTAGATTAGAGAGTTATGATTTTTACCAGTTGGAGTGCACAGTTAGAGTGCACGATCATGCATAGTCGAAGTGCACACAATCGTGACCAACCCCGTTTTAAATGGAAATGCACGATCGTGCACAGGCACGATCATGACTAAGCTAGTTTTTCTTATAGGGCACACGATCAGGCTTGTGTACAATCACGCACGCCCCTTTTCTTATGAGGCACAGCCATGACTTAAGAACTCACGACCGTGAGTTCTCTAATGCACGGTCGTGACTCCTTATAGTCGCAACCGTGACCTTAAAACCTTTTAATAATCATGGTCGTGACTCCTCTTAGTCACGATCGTGACTTTTTATTTTCATTTGTAAATTTTTCTTACAACGTGACTTCTTTATTTATTCAAGTTTATTTTATTTTATTTTCTTTCTTTCTTATTTGATCTCACAACCATGAATTCTTTTTTAATATTAAAGCCACCCAAACCTTTTGTAATTTGGCTATGAAATAAGTACTGAGACTCAGGCTCAACACATTTATAGCATTATCATTCTCCATAACACACACATATTTTTATTCTAAATTTCATACATCAAATTACATTGAAACCAAATTTCATACATCAAAGTACAAAAATCAGAATACAAATGTAAAATTTAGATACTTACAAGTTTCTCTGCATGCTCCTGATGGGTCATAGATCCTCCAGTGTGTATGGGTAGACTTTCTCGCTCTGGTCCTCCAGGTTTGTTTGCAGAATTACGCTTTGAAATGGTGATTGCCTTGGGTGTTAACCAATATTACTACCCACAACTCCATATTTCTTTAGGTATATAAGGAGGTTGTATACCATTCTTGTGTATCGAACCAAGAAAGTCTCTATAACATGCACAGGCTCGCTTCTCCCATACATTATAAATGACAACATTAAATTTTAAATCCTAAAAGATTTCTTTCTGAAAGAAAAATAGCATACTATAAGTACTTAGAAACCACATTATTTATCTAATTAATGTATAAAATTAGATAAATAAAAAAGATTAAAGAATTTATTTTTTGTACTTGAAACTCTTGATAATAAAAATCTTTTGTCTTCTAAGTGATATTCTTCCATATATAACCCTCCAGTTTTATCCTCTCTTTAAACTTAGATGAGATATTTCTATAGCACGTTTCAGATGGAACCAACCTAATATATAAGCTAATTTAGATCATTTTCGATTAAAACCTATAACTTCAGCATAAACTTATGGTGTTATCATGTATTACAAAATTTTTAGACTTTCACTTACAGATCGTTGACAATTGCCATGTAAATTCTTCCATTAACTCCTTGAGTTCTAGGCTAGAGGTTGCCTCTTTCATCCGCAATGTTTACCCGTGATATCTCTGTCAGTATAGATTTAGATTCTTGTATAGGAGTAGGGTTGCTGGATGGTGTAGTAAGGTTACCGAATGGTGTAGCAGTAAGGCTGCTGGATAGTACAAAGACTATAGGTGAGGAAGGTGATGTCTCATCTGGATGTGTACTAGCTGAATGTGTAAAATTTCCTATTTTTGTTGCATATGTAGAATATGATGCATCACTTAGACATACACTAGCTCCTCCAAATGGTGGTAACCTGACCCTTGGCCACATTGTTAGTTGTTTTCTCTTCTATGACATATTTTTAACCTGAAATTCACATTTTATTGATTATTGCACTAATAGAACAATATAAATTAAATATAACAATGTATTTTGATGCAATAATAAATTTATTCACATAATATTCTATTACTTACACAAGTTAATCGCTATCATCACTTAACTGTAAATCAAAATCATCATTATCTTCTTTTTCTGAAGAATTAGAGTCAAAGTCAGGCTCCTCTTCAGATCTCTCACCCTCCATAGATTCCTCATCCTCTCTAGATGAAATTTCAAGATATTCATTATTTGAATCATTTGATGGTTCATTCTTGTCATATGTTACATTGCATTTAGTTCATGAACATTTTTTGAAACACTTCACTTTCAATACTTTTATTTTCTTCTTTCTATTTAATTTAAAAACACCTCTAGATTTTACTTTGCAAACGACCAACCAATCTAACTTATCTCGTCTTAAGCTGGGAAAAGGGACATAATATACCTGAATCACTTGCATTGCCAACACGAAAGGTTCAAATTGTCTAAAACTTCTTCACTGGTTGATTTCAACTAGAGTGTATCAACTGTGCACTTTTGTTCCAACATTAGGAGTTGGATCAAACCATTCACTCGTAAATATCACACTCCGTTTTATTGGCAATGCAGAGTACTCAATTTCAAGTATCTCAATAATTTTACCATAATAATCCATCAATTCTCCCTATATGTAAACCACACTACTTATTGTTGCCATGCTATGATCGTGATATTCTATATGAAATTTATATCCATTAACAAAATACAATGGATATGATTTAACATTTTGCAAAGGTCCTTTAGTAAGATCATATATGAACTTGTTCTCTATTGGATTTTCTAAGGCCTACATAAAAAAATCATATTAAATAGTATAATTTCATTTAAACACTTTGATATGATAATTAAACCATTTCAATTATTGCAAGTGAAAACTTACATATTTCTGGAACCATTAAGGAAAGTTTCTTTCAACTTTTTTAATGATATCATCTTGTGTTTTTTCAAGCATTACTCATATAACCATTCCTCGTATAATCTAAAAGCATTATTATGTATTTCAATGGTGAACAACATTGGCCTCAAAAAACTAAATAATCAATTTCAAAATTAACTTAAACTTACTGCATGAAAGGTTGAACCTCTTGGCAATTCAATAAAATGTAACCATGGGCATCTTCTATTTCTTCTTCTGTTAACATTCTTCTTATTGAGCGTCCATATATTTATCCAGGATATGTGAAAATGAATAAGTTACCATCAACATTACCCGCTTCTCCCCTATCGACATTACGAGGAACTTTTCCTTCTCTTGCGTGCACATGTTGCTCAAAATAATATGAACAAAATATACTTGCTTCCTCCACTAAATAAGCATTACATATCGAACGTTCAACTCTAGCCTTGTTTTTTACATTTTTCTTCAAATGATACAAATACGTACATTACAAATAGGGTTATTATAATTCTGTGATTAAACCATGCTATAAGTTTTCTTTAAATATTAAATATAATTACCTCTCAAATGGATAAATCCATTGATATTAAACTGGATCAGCAAGTTTAATCTCGTATGCTAAATGTACGGGTAGATGCTCCATACAATCAAAAAAGCTTGGAGGAAAAATCCCTTCTAATTTGCACAAGATAACTAGAATTTCCCTTTCTAGTTTTTCTATTTCAGCCAACTTTATTTCAGATGATGTTAAGCTTTTGAAAAACAAACTTAATTTTGTTATAGCTTCCCAAAGCTTGTTTAGTAGCAACTCCCAAAATGCAATTAGAACTAGTCTTTACATAAATACATGAAAAGCATGAATTTTCATCCCAAATAATTTTTACTTCCTCATGTCCACACACCTTGCCAAGTTTGAAACATAACCATAAGAAAACTTTAGACTTTTCAACTATTCACATAAATTTTGTTTTATTTTTTTGTCCAAAGTGTAATACGCTTTTGGATATTTACCCGTGCGAAGATCTTTACCTAACTCATTCCTTTAACAAAAAAGTTTCAAATTAGCTCATGATTTTATATTATTCTTTGTCCTTCCTTCAATGTTCATTATGATGTTGAACAAATTGTTAAAAAAAATTTTAGTATACATCACATTTAGATTATGCCGTATCAAATTACTTTTTCAATATAGCAAATCAAAAAAGATACTTCATTTTCTCCAACTAAAGTTTTTACTAATGCTTCTATTAACTTCTTCAACTTCAAGTTCTATAACTTTTTGTAACTCTAATTCATCAATCTCTTGTAATATCTCTTCACCAGCTTTATGAGGGGGAGGAGGTATTTATACCATCTTATTCTTAATGAACCTTTACTTATTGCATCTAAATGAATGATTTGGAGGAATAAATTTCTTGTGGTTGTCAAACTAAGATGTTTTGGCCTTGTTGGGAAGATAAATGCATTAGAATCATTGCCACAGTAAGGACAAGTCAATTTCCCTGTTGTGCTCCATCTAGAAAATATAGCAAATGCAGAGAAATCACTAATAGTCCATATTAAAGTTGCTCTAAAAAAATTTTTGTTTAAAAGACACATCATATATCTCAACACCAAATTCACAAAGATGATGCAATTCTGATACTAATGGTTGTAAACATACATCAAATTTATACTTCAGATTCTCAGGCCCTGGCAAAATCACCATCAAGAACATATATGCCTCATTCATACACATCCACAAAGGCAAATTATAAGGAGTAATTATGATTGGCCATGATGAATATTGTTAGCCGGATTGACCAAAAGGTTGGAATCTATCTGTTGACAATCCTAAATTTACATTTCAACTTTCAACTGCAAACTCAAAATGGGTGTTATTTAAATGTTTCCATATGAGTGCATCCGATGGATGACTCATTATTCCATCTTTATGTTCATGTTCATTATGTCATCTCATGTAAGATGCAGTATCATCAGAAGTATATAGTCTTTGAAGTCTCGGAGTTAGCGGAAATAATACATTCACTTCCAAGGTAATAATTTTTGTTTTATAGTACACTTTTTAGGTTTGAACCTAAATTGACCACAAATTTTGCACTATATAATTCCACATCATCTCCCTTGAACAACATACATCCTAAATTGCAATAATCAAACTTTCAACAGACAAACCAAGACTCCTAATAAATTTCTTTATATTGTAAAAATTATCAACCATTGTATGATTAGGAGGTAATAATTCATTATCTAAGCAAGAATTTTATCCAAACTTCGATCAGAAATATGCCCTTCAAACTTTATGTTCAATATTTGAGCAATCGAAGATAATTGAGTCATGGTCCGATAACTTGGCCATAATTTTTGGTTAGCTGATTTTAGTAAGTCAAAAAACTTTTTTAAATTTGGGTTTGATTCTTCTTTAAGATTTTCTATATTTGCTCGAAAGGTATAACCAACTTCATCATAAATATTTGAGTGTAAATATTTTTAGTTGCACCCACATTATTTGTTATAAAACCAGTCTCTTTTCAAATTCATCCACATTTATTGACGAGTTTACTTCATTACCCCTTAAGGTGCTACAAATTAATGGCTCCCCATGTCGTATCCACTCAAAATAATTTGGAATAAATTCTTTTCTTAACAAATGGAGATTCACTTCATCAATAGGAAGAAATGAATATTTTGCATTTATTACATGGATATCTGATCTTTAGACCATCTCCCCATATATGCAGGTTCAGAACATGCATAGTCAATAAAAGCTTGAACTCTCTCAACAAACTCAAGATTAATGAAACTGTCGACTGTTAATCGTCTATACATTAAGATCTATCAACATTACTCATTTATACAAAACTATTATTTAAAAAAGTATTTCATAGTTAGATATAATAATTGTTATGGTAGTATCCATATTAATCTTACAAAACATTTAATCTTTTGTTTACATATTAACAATAACACAAGAAGAAAGCATTATATTATAGCATATGCTTTGGGATGTTTGATGTCCATTGAGTCCTTAAAGTGATGGCTAGGTATAAATCTTTTCATATTTAGATTCTTCATTTCCCCTAAGTTTTTACAAGTTTTTGACCATTTTCCCTCCAAATTGAAACTAACCAGTCCCACCATATGATTTCACAATTAGAAAATTTAATCACAATCAATTCCACCTTCAATGCTTTAGAGTTTCTATAAAAAAAGTATGTTTAAGAATAAAATCCCACAACCATTGCATTGCTATAACAATAAAACCACCAAATTTAGTAGAAAAGGCATTGGGATTGTACGGTGACATTTTTGTAAGCATCAACTCAAAAAGATCAAAACTTTTAATTAACAAATGCAGAGACATTAATATCTAAAACATACGCTACAATATTTGTTTTGGTAAGGGAGTAGTTTTTATGTTGGGAAATAGAACATAGTCAAAGGAGAAGATGGCTCTTAACTGGTTTATAATCCAGAAATGAACACCCGGTAAATAGAGAGACCCAGCCAAATAGTCTTTCAGATCTGGGACACTAAAATTCTAACACCTAATGCACCAATTGAAATTGAAAGAAGAAATACAATTTAGATTCTGATACCTAGCGCACCAATAACAATAAGCTCATTTCACTTAATAGTAAAGACATTCATATTGTATTCATGCATTTGGTCGAAATGAATTTAATATGCATCCATGTGTAAGTTGGTATATGAAACTTGTCATACTCTAAAACTCACATATGAAGAAACTAAGTAAGTTAAAGAGAGAAAAGTTACATGCTTACATATTAATATGTACTCATATAGATAAAGCGTGATCAAAGAACCTTAAGCATAAGCTTTAAATTCAATGATATTATAAATTCTCTCAAAGGCTTAGAAAAATCTTGTGTTGATATTGATATGATAAGAAAATTACTTAGGTCCCTATATAAAGCTTAAAAAACTAAGCTGAGAGTATTTAAAAAGACAAGCATTTGAATGTCTTACATTAAAAAAGTTTATTAAATCTCTCTTCATCTATAAAATGTGCCTAAAGGAGACATAATAGGAGGAGTTGGCTATAAAGATGAAGAACTTGGAATTTAAAGCTCAAAAGGAATAATCAAGTGATGAAAAAGAGACTTTATCAAGTGATGGGAAGGATATTATCTTCATCACTAGGAAGTTACTAGAAGTTCCTTTATTAGTTTGTATACATTTGGGTTCCATTCAAAATTTATTAAATGATTGAATAATGTATTACAGTTGTATCTTTTAGCATATTAGTTAATAGATGTCTAACAAAGATTGTTAAGGTGACTAAAGGTTTGATATAAGGGGAACCTCTGTACCTTAACTTATTTGCCTTAAACATGGAAGCATTATTAAGACTTGTGAAGATATGATTAACCTAGAAATGAACTTTAAGTTCTATGATAAATATGCTTATAATTTGCTTATATAAGAATGATTTGATTTATATTGATAGTGATGAGGTAAAGAATAAGAAATTTAAGAATTTTATGATGTTTAAGTTTGAGATGTTTGATATTAGTCTAATGCATTATTTCCTTAGCATAAAAGTTAATCGATATATAAGTGGTATCTTAATGTAACATAAAAGGTATCTATAAGAAATCTTGAAAACATTCAAATAAAAAAATATGACCCTATAAGCATAACAACAGAAACATGTATGAATAGAGATAGGGATGGCATTCCTCAGGCCGGACCTCAGGCAGAATTTTTTCAAAAATTCAAGCCTTAAGTCAGGTCACTAAGCCTATCTTCAATTGAGGTCAGGTTGTTTTTTTTAAATATCCTTATGTATGAAGATAATTAAAGATCCTGAAGGTAAAAGAGTCAATAGAACTCTTCACAAGAAAAATGTGGGAAGTTTGATGTGCTTAACTCTATTAAGACTAAACATTATGCTTGTTGTGAATCTCATTAATAAATTTATGGACTGTCTGAAAGAGATGCATCTCGTGGCTACAAAATGAATTCTAAAAAATTTGTAAAGGATAAAAAATGGAATATTGTGTAAGAAAGAAGAATTATCATATTTTCTTATATTTACAAATATCAATTATATGGGAGATCAAGATGATAGGAAAAAGCACATCTGACAATATCCTTATGATGGGGTTAGAAGCTATTTCATTATCATCAAAGAAGCAATCTATCATCTCTCGTTTAGCTACTTAAGCTGAGTTTATATCATTAAAAATATAAGATTATTAAGTAATATAGTTGAGGAATATTATTGAGAAGCTTTGTTTCAATTAAGAAGGTTTTAATCTAATTTACCATGACAATAAATTAACTATTAGTTTTTTATGGAAGCTATAAACACATTAATATAATATTATTAGTTTGCATGAAGTTGCAAAAGAGAAATAGTTGATATTATTTATTTGAAAGACTGACTTATTAAAAAAAAAGCCCCTCAAATTAGTTGCATAAAATTGCTTGAAGTATGCAACATTAAAGAACATATGGATTTTCATTAAACTTATGTTACAATACCTTTTAAATTAGTTTAGAAGCTCAAAAAAATTGCATTAAGTGTTAAATTTGTTGCATTTAGAAGCTCAAAAAATTGCTTGGAGTATGCAACATGGAAAAATATATGCATGATCATTAAGCTTATATTGTAAACATTAGTTTAAAGGAGGGTGTTGAAATAAGTTGTCCAATTATCAATAAATTACCTAGACCAAGTCCATGGACTCTACAATATTTAATTGTTTTGTTATTTGTTTGATTTAGGCCAATATTGTCCTAGCCTTTAGGAGGTCAGTTGAAATTTTTGTTACTTCTTTGTATATTTTATTAGTATTAAATTTTTTTTATTTTTATATTATGCATTAGCTATATAAAGGTTTTAATGGCCACAAATCAAATGTATGAAAAAGTTTTTTTTTAGCTTCTATGATTAGTCTACCTAACACTTCATATAGAACGTTACCAAAATAAAGCTATATAAATAGTAACTCATGTTGATATTGAATAGATATAAAGCTTGAAATTTTTACAATAAGATTGCTAAATGTTATCATACATTACAAGGTTAAAAAAATAAAAAAAGTATACATATTGAATCGAATCAATTTTTACCAACAAAACTGGCAAGTAAACAAATACAATGGATACAAAGCTTCAAATTTTAAAGATAAGATTCCTAAATGCTAACATACATTATAAGGTTAAAATGATACAAAAGTATACATATTAAGTCAAATATATTTTGATAAGTAAACAAATGCAAAGCCACTAGTATAAAGTTGCTAATAGGTATTAAAATTAGGTAAAATAGGAAGCAAAAAGGCTTTTTATTTTTCATTGATATATATGTATACCTTAATGTTTGATAGTATTTCAAATAATGTTAACATTTTGTAGTCATAACATAGTCAATTTTCAAATAAACATAACGTTTAATTTTGTTAAGCTTTTTTAATTTTTTATTGACAAGATATTTTTATATATGTACTAAGACTCACCATTGTCAGCTTAGAGCCAATGTCAGACATCAATCTTTCTTTCTCTCACATTATTCTTAAACAGTCTCAGATCTTGGTTTTTGCTTACCACATCTAATAGTTGTTTAAGACAGTAAATAAATGGTCTCACTTGATGACTGTTTAGCCATATCGACAAACATGCATTCTTAAATAAAATAAACGATGCTGAAGATTATTAAAGCATCAAAATTCATCACGTGAAAGATGAAATTAGTTGTTCTTATTTTCTAAAAATAAAAGGAAACAATAAACTCAAGCAACATAACATAATATATAATAGAACTTTCATCAAACACTTTATAGGCATAAGAAATTCATCCCTAACTATTAGCAAAAACATAGGTACGTGGCATTGTTTGCCAAAAGGAACACATTCAGATGCACAATGAACCATTAACATCTGAAATAGACGCAAATATCACAAACCACATAAACCAAAACTGACCCAAACAAAAGCTTCCCTAACAACAAGTAGAAAAATAAAAAACTAAATGCAAAGGAGGAATAACTAACCATTATGGACGATTAACTGGAGATTAAGACGATAATGATTGTGTATGGAATTGAAGACGACGACGGTGAGGGAAGAGAAAAAATTGTATCTTTACAGAGATGTTCGACAATGACAGTGGGGGAGAAGATGCTATCGACATTTAAATAGATATAGAAATGACGTCATTTTTTGTTGAACAAATGATGTTGTTTTCCTTTTAACTAAAACCAAAATTTAACGTTGTTTGAATTTACTAACAGAAAGAGAGTTCCATAGGTAAATTATTGACGGAAAAACTACTCCATATGTAATTTTCCTACAAAATAGTGTTTTTGTAAGGAATTTCTTTATGGACTGGTATCTCCGTTGGTAAATTACCTACGAAATATTATTTTCGTAGGTAAATTCCCTACAGAAACTTCCTGTCGTAGTAATTTCCTTACCAAACTCTCTTTTTGTTAGGAAATTTTTTCCTTTGGTAAATTTCGTACGCAATTTTTACCAGGAACCATTGGCGCTTATTTTTAAAACAATTTTCACTATTTCGTCGGTAAAATTTGGTCTCCTCCTTTAGCAACAAATTTTTTTCTTTCAGAAATTACCTTTTTTCCTGACAAATTTACGTATAGAAAGCAATTTTCGTTGCTAAATTACTACATAATTTTTTTGTTGGTAATTTTCTGTTAGTAATTTACAATTTTCTTGTAGTGAATAGAGTGACTTTATTTGTTCTTGAGTCTAGTCTCTTCTTGAACCAACATACTTTGTAACTCATACACATTCCATTTGTCCTTCTTGATATTATAGTTCATTTGAAAAGGACCATACTCAAATAGTAATGAGTTAAAGATGAACTAGACAAGGAAGCTTTCATCCATTTCCACTGCCAAGGATTAAAGTCTTGTTATAATGTTTGTCATCTCAATGACTTGTTCATGCATAGTACATATTCCATCAAATTTCATGGTAGTCGATGTACATATAAAAGTCTCAGCAAGAGACTTGTCAACAATTTGGGAGTGCTCTTCCATAAACATAAGTAATTCCTAAGCATTTTTAGTTTTATGAAGAGTAGACTTAATATTGTTAGCAATTGTCATCTTTATGAACATCAAACTCAATTTGTTTGATCTTTTCCAATTGTTAAAATGAATTTTTTCCTCATCAGTGCTTAAAACGTTTAGAGCATTTGGCTTCTCAATTATGAGTACTAAATCCAAGCGTAAACCCCCCAAGAAAGAACATGAATTATTAACTTCGTTTGGAGAAGTTTAGTCCATTAAACATCGTAATAGAAAAGAGATTTGGATGTATGGCAATAGCTACGATAGGAAGTTAAAACTGAATTTTAATGCTTTGAGTCACACAACAACATGTTACACATATTCAAAAAAAAATTCATAAATTGTATATTAATGTTCACCTTTAGGCAATCCATTAACATACCATACAATAAATCTTAATTTGGCCGAAAGAGCAAAACAACCCTTAATGTTTACACTGAAATCTAAATTGGACGCTAATGTTTCAGGGTGTTCAAAATGAACCCTACCGTTTACAAAACGTTCAAAATGAACCCTAATTTTTAAAAAACATTTGAAATGAACCCAGATTGGACGGAACCACTAATGGTGATAAGCCTCCGTCAATTAACTGCTAAAATGGAAAAAAATTTTAAAAAATTTTAAAGTAGGACCTATCTAATGATGATGTGGAATTTTAAAAAATAAAGGTCGTTCTCCTTTCCATTTAAACGTTGCGTGTTAATTTTGTACCTCCCACTCCTTTCTCTCTCCCATCTCTATTCTCTCTTATTTTTGTAAAATCCTAAACTCCCATTCTTTTTTTCCACCCTTTCCCTCATCTCTCCTCATTTTCTCTCTCATCCATCTCTTCTCCACTACACACCTGAAACTCATACCCCTTCCCCTTATGTGTTTCATTTATTTTTTACCCCTGCAAAACCCTAAACCCCTCACACTCCCGTATCCTCTACCTCTTGCGTTCAGTGTTTTGATGACTATATTTAAACACTTCCATTTAAATCTAGCATATGTTGCTCCTCTCCTCTTCCCTTTCGTAGCTTGTGCAAGTTTGGCAACATTTAAGGAAGGTTTACAAATTCATGCTCACGTGATGAAGTGTGATAGACTCAGGGATGATCTTATCTTAGGTAATGCATTAGTTAATATGTATGAAAAATATGGAAGAGTTAGCGAAGTTAGATGTGTTTTAAACAGGATGTCAACAAGAAATGTTATGTCTTAAGACCAATGGTGAGTGGCTTTGTAAACACAAAGAGTGTGAAAGCTACCAAGTCCATGTTTACAAAGACGATGGAGAGGAATGTGGCGTCCTAGAATGCACTTATTGCAAGTTATACGCAAAATGAGGAGAACTGGGGACCTATGTCTAGCATCCTAAACTGCTGGGCAGCTTGCGTTTGCGTTTGGGAGCTCAAATCCTCATTCTTAGTCTCTCTAAAAATGACATAGGTCTCAAAATTAGGGCTCTTAAAGACATTAGGTTTTGAGATGAAAAATAGAATCCAGAAGGGCAAAAGGTATTGGTTAATTGCAACTACTCAAAAAGGCAAATGAAAGAAGACAAAATCAGACCAAAAGCTAACATTTTCAGTTCTTTTGATGGAGACCCTGCTAACACCAGTAACAGGTTTCATGTCAAGCTTCAGCATTGCCTTGCGACTCTTCTTTTTGCTTCTCCTCTACTTTAAGCTCTCATTTGTACCTGTATCCTATTTGAAATAAATAGACTTTTTAGAACTACAAGCAAAGAGCTTTTTACCAATTTGGGAAAGTATCATAAGGATAATGACGTGTAAAGATGGATGGACACCTGATAAACGCATTGTTGCATTTAGAGTTCAAGTCTAGGACTTAGAACTATGTCAAAAAAAAAGGTAAAACAAATTCTACTATGACAATCTAATCCACAAAGATAAAAAGATGTTTAAACAGAACAAAAATTAGGTGCAATTAATCGATAACTGTTTTGATTTCCTCCTGGCTTTAGGATTAGAATAAAAATTTGATTATATCAAACAAATTGTAAAATTGAGACCTATAGATGCATCTTCCTTTTCATCATCCTCTTCATCTTCGTATTCGTCTTCATCGTCATCATCATCTTCATCTGTGTTGTCTTCCTTCACATCTTCCACTAGAACAACCTCCTCGCCTTTGTCCTGTTAATTAATAGAAAATCAAAATCTGAGGAATAATAAGGAAAAACAAAAAGAGATAATGTTTAAAAAATTTTGACGTCATCATCAGTGGGTTCCACTCTAAAATCTTTTTTAAAAATCCCATGTCAGCAAAAAAATTTGCCACATCAACAATTAACTAACAGAGGCTTAACACTGTTAATGGTTCCATCCAATAAGGGTTTATTTTAAATGTGTTCTAAACAGTAGGCATTTTGAACGTTTTGTAAATGTTATGGTTCATTTTGAACACCCTGAAACATTATGGTTTAATTAAAACATTCGGGGTTGTTTTGCTCTTTTAGCCATCCTGATTTTCATAAATTTTATATACCATATTCATTCTTATTAACTGTAAAATAAACAAACCATCCTTGGTGATTTTAAAAATACTCTATAGTAATGAGTTTCAATTTACCTATGACATTACAATTCATTAGCATCAATTTATAAGTAATTACAAAAATTAATTAATATGTTGGCAACTTTCTCTACACTTAGCACTGACCAGTTGCCAGCGTTGGAATGTTATTCCCAATGCCAGCGCCCATAACTTCCGTTTCATTTTTCTTTTCTTATTCCATACAAATACAATTGATTTAACATTCAAAATCATAAAATCATAAATTTTTTCATATAATTCAGAAGCATATATAAAACAAAATTTATGGTTTTCCAAAATTTTAAATTAAAGTTTATAAAATTCTCTAAATCATGAAAAATTCACGGCAAAAGAGAAGCAATACCACATCTAAGCATAGTCTTATAAAACATGATATAATCTAAAAATTCATGGAACTTACATAGATAAATTTGTATTCAAAATTCTATTATCATAAAAAGATAGAGTTTTTGAATACTAACCTTTCTCTATTTCTTAGTGATGTAAAAATGATTCACAGACATAAGCTCCTTACCCAATCTCTCTTTCTCAAAAACATATCTTACTTTTCGTACAAGGTGGTATTTTGTGAGCAAAAACTTATTAAGCAGAGATAAAACTCTAATATACTTAAATAACTTTTCATGGTAATAGATTAAAAGATTAAAGGCCTACTTATTAAATTATCAAATTCTCTAATTTTCTTTATAACGCATGAGGGACTTAAAGGATTTATTTCCAACAATCTTCTCTGAAATGTGTTTGTAAATATTAGGTATGTCGTTCGGTATAGGTCGTGTTTGGTTAACAACTTTTCAGCTATTTTTTGGCTGTTTGACTTAAATTAGCTATTTGACCCATATCAATCAACTCTTTATTTGTTTGGTTAGTAGCTGGTTAGGTCTAATGTTTCACCAGCTCCTTTACTGGAGCGTTTTAAGATAGTTGATTCCTTTATGTCAGTATTGCCCCTCTTTACTCTCTACTCTCTGCTCTCGATCTTTTCCATCTTCTTCTTTTCTTCTTCCTCATTCTTCTTTTTTCCCTTTGTTGTTCCTATCATTTTGGATTACTAAGGTTCTGTCAAGTGGGTTGCTTGAGATAGTTTTGGATGACTTCTTTATTCTTTATTTGGGTGGTTGTTTTCACTCCTACTGCATATGGTTTCCATATTTAAGCTTTTCTGATGCTAAATGGTCTAGCATTCTTCATGGGGTTACAATAAGCTCCAGGACGAAATGGACGCAAATAATTCATCGACTGATGCGATACGTTTTGCCTTTATTTCCTATTTTACACTAATTTGTTAGATACAGGCAATAGAAATTGTTTCTTTGCAATTTGTTTTTCTTTTTTGTGATTTGATTTGATTCTGCTACCTACTAACATAGAATGTGAAATTCGTTTAGCTATCTACTATATGGAAAAACTCATATAAAGGTGGTGAGTGGAGACCTTGTGTGAAGAGGTCTTCATAAGGTATGGATTATGTTGATGACCTGAATATGGATTCTGCAAACATCACACAGGGCTTTGCTTTTGATAAATCAGTTGTCAAACTAAAGATATTTGGTTAAAAATCTTGTATTGCTAGATAGTTGGTTTTGGCTTTATCTTTTTATTCCTGAAGGCGAGCCTGCTTGGAATTGACTTTCAAGATGCAAATTATGGCATTCAAATGATTGGTTGGATGTACCTGAGTTTTTCTACCATTAAGTTGTACTGTGCCTCTTACTGTGAAAAAAGGATGGTAACTATTAATTATGCTTGACACCATGAAATTCTAGTGTTGAATAAGGCCTGGTCTATGCAATAGGTTATGCAGTATTGGATTAATAAATTGGTACAGAGTACAAATTTTGAGAATTCTACATATATATCAAGTTCTTTGGGTGAATATGAGTGGTAGCATTTGGTTGTTTATCCAGCAACCTAATATGTTTGCCATTAGCCAACAATAAGCGCTTATGTTTTCTTCTTGAGGGATTGAACTATCTATAAGAAATATATTACTTAGGACTGATGAAGATGGTTGGCAACTTCTGCAAGATTATGATGATTTTCCATTTTGTATAGCTACTTTTCATAAAGAAATAAAATAGAATTTTTGGGTCAAAGATATGGTTAATTTGTTTGAGGATTAAGTGTTAAGATTCCATTTTGTTGCTACCAGTTAGGTTTGAACCTGATTTTAACAGAGATGACATTTTCAACCTGGCCAGAAGTTGATAGGCTAGGCTCAAGTTAACCTGGCTTCAAGTTGAGCTCAGATCAAGGGGCCAACCTGAAGCCCAACCTAAACCCCTCTTTCTAAAACAACATCATTTTGGTTTATTTGTCTAAAATGATGTCGCTTCTATTTGTAGATTTAAGAAACTCAAGACTAAAATGATGTTGTTTTCTTCAGTTACACTAAAACGATGTCGTTTTGGGGGCCAAAGCCTGCCTTCTCGGATGTTGATCATTAACTCATAGGCAAGCTCTTTATAGCTTTGATTTATCTTATTATTCAATTAGAAGGCCAATATGGTTTTGCTTGTTTATGAATATTTGTTTTGAAGTAATGGGAAAATAACCAAAGATAGCCAATCCTTTATTGACTGGTGTTGTTCAATGCATCAGTACAAAGTTCTGCTATTCTCTTGTCTCCAACTTTAACATGTTCAAACTTCGGAGATACACTCATATATCGCTATTAATTTTAGTCAAAATGTATTTCTGGCACTGTTATAGCAGAAGCATTTAACAATCATCATAGCAGGAACATATTCTATGTTACCACTAGAATTCCTAGAGAACTAAAGACCAGAGCAAATTGAGATAAAATTTATTAAAATATTTATTTATAAGGATATGAAATTTGTTTCATGAATCTTGACATATGTGGAGATATAACCTCTGCATACAACTTAACTATTTTTGGTCAACAGATAACCTTGTTGTTTACATGACATTGCTAAACATAACATTCCCCACCTTAATGTAGCCATGGGCATGAATCATGCTTTTTTTTCCATAATTTGATTATATTGCAGATGTTTATCTCTAGCAAAAACTTTTTCTGTGCTTATCACTATTGTATTTTATGGTTGTTGTATTTATTATCATAGGTTTACCTGATTCAAATGGTTACTTATATGTTGAGGCAAATGGTGACCTGAATCAACAGAGGACGCCAGTTGGTGCTTCTCTTTCAATCATCATATATTCACCTTATTAGTGATAAGTTTTGGTAATCACTCTACCGTTCTGTAATCTCAGTACATTTATTCTTAATTTGTAGATATGCAATGCAATGGCTGTGGCAGGTTATCTAAGTGTGACACTTCTGATTCCAAATTTCCACTTTCATAGTATTTGGAGAGATCATAGGTTTGTTAGCATGTTCTCCAATGTAGCATGTAAAATTATAAATTCCATTGTTTTTTTTAGTTAACTAGAAATCCAGTTTTGTTATATTCTCTTTAGCAATTTAATTCTTTTACCTATTTATAATGGAAACTTGTCCCTATTTCTTGCTCTATTAATTGGATAGATCCAATGGTATTGAAAGTATTTTCTTTGTCTAACTAGTTGTCGTTATTTGGTCTCAATTTTGTTTAGCCATCTAATTTTTTTTATTTCATGCTAAGGTTCTAGCTTGCAAAAGAAGAGTTATTTGCTACTAATCATCTTTCAGGTGAACTATATTAAATTGAGAGCCACTTACATGTGTGATTTCTATATAAATATTTTACTCGAGGATGAAATTAGAAACTAAGGTTTTGTTGGATAAGTTGATGATTTGCTAACTATTTTAGAATGTTGTTAATTTAAGTCATATGACCCTAATGCCAATTGTTATGATTACCATAGTTTTTGCATTTCTGTTTATACTCAAGCTTTGCAATGTTCACAATGCGTTGCAATTAAATTTCGTATTTCTGTTCTGCAAGTTGATGGACCTTTGGTTTTGACTTGTCCAGCAAATTTAGTGATATCTATGATGAAGATTATTTCATCAGTTCCTTTCAAAATGATGTACGGGTTGTTGATAAGATTTCAAAATATCTTATGGACCGGTTTGATCACAACTTAACCAATGTCTATAACTTCAAAATAAAAGCATGGTCTCTAATCTCATACTACAGGGATGTTGTATTTCTAAGACTATTAGTAGAAAAGTGAGTAGTGGAGTTATAATACATTATACACACATACATCAATCAACTTGGTTATTACATAATTATTGCAGTACTAGTCTAATCATATACGGTTGGGCAAGATATTACTGACCATATGCTTGGTCTTTCAATCTGTATTGTGTGTTTTGATAAATGTTGCAAGGTTATAAGGATATCCCCTTTTGCCAATTGCCTATCATTTGATGCTCCTCCTCCAATCCAATGCTTGGCAAATTATGAAGCTTTAAGGTTCTCAAGTCCCATATTAGCTCTGGGACAAACACTAGTTTCAAGAATGAAAGAACACTGTGTTGACCACGATGGAAAATACATATATGTGCATCTTCGCTTTGAGGAGGTTGGTGGTCGTTATTTGGAAAGTCTTAACTAATGCTTAGTGCTATTAACCATCATATCATCTAGCCCATTTTCTTACTAAATCTTAGATCGCCCTTCCTAATGTGCAGGACATGGTTGCTTTCTCTTGCTGCAATTTTTATGGTGGAAAGCAGGAAGAAAGAGACATGAAAGTAGCTAGGAAAGAGGTTGGAAGGGAAAATTTACAAAGCCTGGTCGAACTATACATCCTGGTGCAATCAGGCTTAATGGAAAGTGTCCCCTGACATATGAGACATTGAAGATGCTTCTAGCTAACATTTCTACTAGTTGATAGGTAGTACATTATGATAGGTATAGATAGGTCGAACATTATGACATTGACAAAAGTGTATCTCATTACAGATGTAGGATTCATTGATGTCATGTCATCAGAGAAATTTTGTTTCTGCAACATGTTTAGGCATTTGATGTATAGCATGTTCCGGTGGAATCACCAACAGATTTGTTAATGGCAATTATCATTTGGTAGCGTTACAGTGATTTGAAAAGAATCTTTTTATAATTACCCAAAGAAGATGGTTCAGTCTTCTTGAAAAAGCAATCAAGATCATATATCATTGTTTGTGTAAAGTAAAGCTACCTCGCTTATCAATAGCTTGAGAAGAACAGAATCAAGGATGATTCTTAGGATGTATGATGATGATGATGATGATGATGATGATGATGATGATTATTATTATTATTATATGTTCTATTTTTTGTTAAAGTTATAAATTTAATTTTTTTAGAATTAAATATCTAAAATCTAAATTCTTATAAGACTATTCATCAAAATACTAAAATATATAATATTCATACCCTCATAATTTTTTTTAAAGTTATGTCTTCATAAGTTATTTTACACATAAACAACTAATACTAAATAGCTAATTTTACTAAACATCTCTAACAATCAATTAACATAATCTGCTGGTCAAATCAACTAATATAATCAGTTATCAGCTAACAACTGATAAAATTAACTAACAGTTAAATACAACTAACTGATTGCCAAACAAGGCCATAAGTAGAATACATAAATCCTTCAGCTAAAGCTTAAGAGCAACATTTTACAGCTAAATACAATCAACTAATTGTCAAATAGAGTCGTAATTAAGCAAGATACATAAACATTTTTAGCGCGAATTCTTTCTCTTGTCATGATCTTCACGGATCCTGCAAAAGCTGGCTAGAAGGAAACCTTGCAAGAACCCCAAAATCATTGCTCGTACTTGTCTCCAACCAAACTTTAATAATGCCTTGTTCATCTCATGCGTTGTAAACTCAAGATTATAGTAGTACTTGCGGTCATCTCTGCAATTGATCTGCAGGTCCATTGAAACATTATTATCAATTTAGCCTATACATATCATGTCCTCTTCTATAAGTTGGCTGATCCATGGAACATTATCTACACCCATGTGAACTCTTTTCTTCTCAGCCATGTATACTTTACAAAGATCAGTTCATGTCAAGCGGGAAAATTCTGTGATACGCCTAAGCGAGGCTAAGCTAGCTATCTTAGTCCCCACCGCATCTCTTATGGTGTCAAATCAACATTTCCATCTGCTCTTTAGAATGCGGCAGTCGAAGAGAATAATCAACTTTGATACCTAAAAGTGGTCCTACTAGGTTATTATGATGTATATGGTCCCGTGATTCGTTTCCACTAACTGTTACAGAATTCACGCTTGCAGACAATAAAAGTCGCTGAGTTTTGTTGGTCTCCATCACCAAATTGGTTCCACAGTAAGCTTGGTTTCGTTAATGAGATGTGGTGGAGATATCGAATGGTTAGAATGCCTTCTTTATTATATATGTCGCAACAATTTTTTAATTTTCTTATGACTTTGGTTTACGTAGTAAAAGCTTTATCCTACCTTTGAAACATCACTCGAAGCATACATTATCAACGCGATACACTCATGTTCGGAGCTTTATTACTTGGCCGGCCATGTAAGATTGCTTCAGTTTTAAACAGCTAATGTAGAGATAGTACAATGGGGCTCGTAGTCCGATTATTGCCAAGTTTTTTCCTACAAACTCTGAATCAAAAAGTATTCCAAGCAACAACAAACTCCTCAATACAGTCAAGTGTTTACTTAATGCTTTTGATAATAATAATTAAAAAAATGACAATCACAAACTTATAGCTTCAACCTTACAGAACAATTAAGAAGGCCTGAAGTTTACCATTCGAACTGCCGACAACTCGCTTGGAGTTATTACTATGTCCTTGCACGCGGGAGTCTAATCTCATTCCAAATGCTGTACCAATAAAACATACCATATCAATTACAAGATACAGTTGCCCCCAACACGACAAACTCAAACAAATGAAAGAGTGAGATTGATCCGGTCGGTTTACATCTAAAAAGACCTGTAGTGGCTAGTTAGATATGCTTAGACTGAGAAACAGGACAATAGCTATACTTACCACCAATCCTGACGTACCAACTGGGTCTAGGAATAATAGTGCATCACATCAATATTTTCCCACGTCCTTTCTCTTCGGAGAAATTGCTGTTCGATGAGAATTAACGACCATGTGCATGCCTATTTAGTGAATCATGCCTAGCCATTGTACTTCTAAATTGTAAACCTGTCAGATAGGGCAGATACAGAACGAAAAACTAAGATGTAACAGTATTCCTTCTTGTCAAATAGAATCTCACATGATCAAAATGATCAAAGAGAGCACTTCGGATGATGCATATGGATAGTGAACTGTTGGCTTTGCTTCGCTGTCACAAAAGGGCAATAAAGATACAAGTACACTACAGTTACGTTTCCCATGCGTAATCACACGCTTGTATGGTAAAGGAACTCCTAAGTTGTTCGGCGACCCACATCACAAGTCGCAGAATCCTTGAAGAGGAACCATGTTAGTCCCTTGAGGTCTAATCAGAAGTTATTGGGATGGTGCAGCACCAATGGCTATGAATTAATCTCTTTTTAAGGCCAGGTCAACCGCAGGTGCTAATGCTATTGGTCTCTGTCAGTACTGGCGACGTTTTAATCACTCACGAAACTCTTTTCGGCTTTATATAATATCTATAAGGTTTTAATTCCACATGTGATACACGGTTGAAGAACAAACAGAAAACCATTGTACTGCTACTTTTTAAGTGGGGAGTGCGTGCACAAGTGTCCTAACTTGCCTCATACAGAAGCAGAGCACTGGAGCCCCGTAAATAATGTGATTTGCGACCACTTATGGGCGCAACTGGTATGATTAGGTCCCATGTATCCTAGCTTTTGGATAATAGTTTTGGAGAACTACGGGAGCTAACTTTCATCCATGATACTGTCACTTATAGGATGTGGATATTATTGACACTATTTTTGGTGCTGTGAACAGTCTGTGTTAGCCAGTGAATGGATCTTCTTTGTTTTTGCTCAATTTAAAATATACATCTAAATTTAATAAAACAAGACATTTTATATAATCATATATTTTAAATAAAATATTTAATAAATCAATAACTTAAAATTAAATAATGAGAATAATTATTAATAAATTTTAGTACTAGAAAAATTTGTATCTTCTTGTCTCCTATGCCGTGTTTGGTTACTGTCCCCGTCACTGGGGACAGTTGACAAAACAAATTAATCCTGTCCCTCTTGCTTGTTTG
>JANIIA010000010.1:34937515-34950416 GCA_027478495.1 Erythroxylum alaternifolium | reverse complement strand
TTAGAGGTTCTGTAATTTGTGAGGTGTCATGAAGAATACATATTATGAAATCATTGATTTAAATTAACAATTTTGCATAAATGAGTTATGTTGATAGATCTTCGATGTATAGACGAATATCACGTGATGTAGTTTCTTTTAGGTTCTTCTTCGACTTCTCTCTTTCTTTCTTTCTTACACAAGCACGTCTCTTTCTTCTTATTCTTATTTTATTTTTCCAGCACTTCACTCACGCACCTTCATTTGTTCTTCCCTTATTAGTCTAAAAACTACTATAATCTTCCAAACTTACCCTTCCGTATTTAATCTAATGCCTTCTAAGTCCTTAACTTAATTCTAACACTTCCATTTAATCCTTGCAACCATATGGAATCAAAAATATTCATAGATAAACTCCATAAATTTCTCATTCAAAAATTATTATTTTTATTCATGACTAAACACCAACAAATTTTCATTTAATAATTCTAACTTCCAAGAAAAGTTAGGTAGTCTTAAAAAGCACAAAGGATATTGTTTCCTTTCCATAGAAGATATTGTAGCTATCTCAACTTCTAATCCATTTGCACTATTAGTCAGTACAAAATGACTCTTTACTAGGTTGATTACTAACTCTGACATTTCTCCAAATTGCTTTAGAGAGGACATCAAGATCTTAATAGAAGTTGGATGTGCCTTGTAAAAGAGTAACAGCAAAATAAAGATTGATTAGAGATACCTTCTTGCATTTGCTGTGAAACTTGAATCCCTTTTCCTTCTCCACATTATGCTTCAATAATAAGATTAGAACCTCTATATAAAGGATGAAAAAATAGGGAGACATAAGATCACCTTATCGAAGTCCTCTCGCTCCTTTAAATAATCTAGTTAGTACACTATTCACTAGCATTGAATAGGAAGTGGTGATTATATATGCCTCTATCCATTTAATGAAAATAGAAGGGAATCCCATCACCTCCATCACCAAAAGTATAAATTTCCATTCCACACAATCAAAGGCCTTATTGAAGTCAATTTTAAAAGCACAATTTGGCAGAGAACTCCTCCTTTGTTACCCCTTAATGAGCTCTTGAATAATGGAGATGTTTTCCCTTATCATCGTTCCTTGCATGAAAGCATTTTGGTTATTACTAACTAACGTCCCTAAAATTGTCATGAGCCTATTAGCTAAAATTTTAGAGATCAGCTTATAAAGAATATTAGAATAAGAAATAAGCCTAAACCGTTCAAAGGAATTAAAGGTACTGGTATTGGGAATTAAGTAGAGGAAGGTTTTATTAATCTGCTTTAACAATGCATTAGTAAAGAAGAATTCATTCACAACTTGCTTAACCATCCTTCCAATCTCACGCCAGGCTTTTAAAAAAAACCCCATTTAGGCGATCGAGACTTGAAGCTTTATTTGGATTCAATTGGGAGATCACTTTTTCAATCTCTACATCTTGAATAAGTTTGATTAAATTAAGAGCCTCTTCTTGAGATAGCTTCTTCGAGATAAAGGAGTTTATCAATTGCTAAGTAACTGAAATCCTTATAGATTGACCATAAAATCTACTAAAATATTTCTCTGCCTCTTATAAGATTTGATCATGATGCTTGAGTAGCCTGCCATCCTCAGTCTGGATTAAACAAATTCTATTATTATTCATCGTCCCCACTAATGAGTTGAAGAAGAGATTAGAACATTCATCAGCTTCCTGCAACCAATTAACCCTGGCTCTATGCTTTATCATACTTTCATGATTCTTATCGAGAGATAGCCGTTAAGTTTCTTTTTCTCCAGTGACAAAAGTAGAGGGTCCCCAGGTTTACTAGAAAGTTACACTTGAATAATAAAAAGATCACTCTTAGATCTTTTAATAGCATCAATAGTGGAGCTTCCCCTTTTTGCATTTAGTTTTTTCAATTCAGCCTTAATTGCTTTGAGCCTTTGAACACATATAAATTGTTTAGTTCCATACACTTCCTTCAACATTCCTGTATGAATAGCCTCTTGAATACCTTCCATATCTGCCAAAAAGTTGTTAAATTTGAAAGGAAATTTAGCATTTTGTTTTAAAAACATACCTTTTATCCTCACAGAAGAGTGGTCAGAGAAGAGAGGATCTTGGAAAGAGGCAAAACTTATAGGAAACTGAAGTAACCAACTTTGATTCACTAGCACTCGATCCAAGTTTTTCCTTATAGACCAGTCCTTTGCTTGTTTATTACTCCAAGTAAGCATGTGACCCTGACATTTGAGATCAATTAGGCCTATTATCTCCACAAAATCCTTAAAGTTTGATGTGTAGTTCTTTAGAAGAGCATTCCTTTCAGCTTCAGTTCTATACAGAGTAGCTTTAAAATCTTCACTGATAACCTAAGGGCCAAACACTCTATTATGGACATACATCAAACTCTTTCATAGCTCTTTCCTTGGAAGGCATAATTAGAGCCATCTATGAAAGAGGAGAAAATATACACATCCTCTACTTTGAAGTGTCATCTTATGTGCATCACTTACATTTCCACTTCCAAGACATCTACGTCCACAATTTCTATATTAAAACCTATAATTATAGAAAAGATGTTCTCGGATCATCTCCCATTATAGAAAAGGAGAAGGTTTCGAGTGATCCACTTCTATTTAGCCTTGCAGGAGAGTTTAAATTGTTCTAACTCCTCTTTCTTTTCCCCATTCTTTTCTGGAGTGTCCATTTGAACCTTAGCATCTACAGAGAGGGAAGTTACCACTTGTGCATTACTCACTGATTCTATGTTTTCCTCTTGCACAATCTCTTGATTTGATTCTTTTTTAGTGCACTTATGACCTGTATGCTCATCTAATCCCATCAACTTCTCATAATCTCCTCTTAAGAACTTCTTACTTGTAGGTATCCACCTTTTTCCTTAAGATTTTAGTGATGGTTTCCATTGATAATTAACATAGACACTGTCTTCAAACAAGGGTTCATTGGCTTCCAATTGCATAACTGTTATACTTTCTGACATATTTTGTAATGACTTCATGTTTATACACAACCTTGTATATCCAACTCTTTTTCTTTTTGTAGTATTTTCATCCATACAAAAATGTTAATTATCTTGCTAAAACCTTTAATAGTCCAATATTCAAATAGGACATTATGTAAATGCACCCATAAAGGAACAACTTGGTGTTTAATGGAATCTACATAAATCCCTGGTCTCCATGATTATAGAAATAAAGTTTGGTTTAAGATATGTTAGGGACCTTCCTCCACCATTTTCATAGCTGCATCTTTAGATGAGAAGGTAAATAACAACATGCTTTCTTTTACTATGAGCACTTCCAGTAAACCTCTGTTCTTCCACATATTTTATGTCCATTTTTGAATAATTGAAAATGCAGATCTCCTATCCCAAAAGAAGCCAATCAATGAAGCTTTTCAAGTTTTTGCACCGACCTGAAGAAAATCCAATTTTGGGGAAACCAACAATCTACCATCTTCTTCTTTCAAAGGGCAATAATGCAAGGTACAATCCTACCCCCTCCCCTATTACTTGTTTCCAACTTTTACTAACTTATTGAAGAACTGCAGGAGCAACCCATAGGAATATCTGGAGAAGGAAGAGAAGAACCATCTACGTCTTTTGGGGGCAAAGGAGTAACCCATAAGAATATCAGTAATGGACAAAAGGATCACTGACATTTCTAGAGAGCAAAAGACTCAATAAGGCAAAGGTTAGAAAGTTAGGGTCAACTTTTTCAAAAGGTAAATTTAAAAAATGTGAAAATGGACAAGGCGAGAAGGAAATGAAGAAGATGATGACCAAATTGACATTTGAAGAGAGAGGAAAGAAAGAAGTGTAAAACAAAGCCAAATCTGCATAAAAACGAGAAATGGGATTATTGAGGAAAGAAAGATGACCTTAGGTGCGGTAGTTAAGTAGAATGGCAGCTAGTCAGGTGAGAAGTGTTTCATAGCTCCTAAGTTCTTCTTCTAAGTAAGATGAGTGGGAAGGTGGCTAGAGAGATGACAAAGTCGAGGACTTTTGTTTCACTGTGTTTGTTGCGGTGAAATCCTCTTAAATCATAGTTTTGAATTGTCACTCGTCGATATCGACCTAAAGGTGACAATGGCCAATCTTACTAAATTTTTTTAAAATTAAAAGTATAAAATAATATATTTTTAATTAAATTTGAGGCTGGGCTATCCAGGCTTAGACTTACCCAAGGCCTAACTCTTTAAACAAAATGATGTAATTTCTCGAGTCAGTTTAAGCCTGAACTTAACCCAAAATCAGCATATTAAAAACACTTTAATGTGGACACGAGTCAACCTGCCATTACCAACCCTATCGACCCACTGTAATGAAAAGCAGTGTTGTTAATCCTCTACTTGGTACTGTGGTCAGTTTTTTCATGCTCTTATGCCTATTCTTTTCAACCGGCTAAATATAACATCATCAGCATAACAAATATCAGTTCGCCAAAACATAACAGAGCCCTCGTGTCTAATTACCGCATCTAGACTAATTCTGAGGCACTGAAAGCCCATTAAGCTTTTTGGCTGCAGCAGCCAGTGTATCCCTACTTTTACAGAAAGCAAATCTGATGTATCTCTTACGGTAGTTTTTAACTACATCAGGATATTTCTCCACCGCATCATTTGATTGAAAGAATTCACAACCTGGAACGGCAACCACCCCTTTTTTCTTTATTAGTTCCTCCGCATATTCCACCTGAACCATCAGGCATAATACTGGAAATTCAACAGATTGAAGAACCCCATTTTGTACATTGGAATTAGATGAGTGGAAGTTTTTGGAACTCAAAAAATCGGGAAGACACTTACGTCAGAAAGTAAGGAATCCTGAGGAAGCTCTGCAAATATAAAGAATGAACCTTGGGGCTTAAAAGAAATCTGGAAACCAATCCGAGCAAGCATATTGACAACGTAATCTCTTTTAGATTCATATTCCTGAATACCCAAAAAAAACAAAAAGAAAAGAAAGTACTAATAAATAATTACAGAATATAGAAGGAAAGGGGAGTCTGATGTTGATGCCGCATATTAATTGTCCTGCATTGACATGTAAACTACTAGAGATAATCATACACAACTTCAGATTGTGTTAAAGCGGTTTTTAGGACTTACTCTTCTCAATGATTCAAAATAGTCTTGAGGGCTAGAAAGAGCAGTCAAGGCTGCTTCCTGGAAGGGTGCTGGAGCAGAATCTGTTATTTTAGCATGAATGTTTCTAATTGCAGAGGCAAAGCAAGGTGGAGCAATTGCCCATCCAACCCTCCATCCTAATAAAGAAAACATAACAGTAACAGAGTCTATGATAAGAATGGAAAATTGGCTACCAATTGAAATGGGACAGTCTTATAATAAGACTTCCCAGAACGAGCAATTCAATAAACAACCCAGCGAGTTGCTATATTATCTAATACCCGTGACACTGAAAGTTTTTGACAAGGAAGACGTGATGATTGTCCGCTCCTGCATTCCTGAAAGCGAAGCTAGTGATATGTGTCTTATGTTGTCATATGTGATATGCTCATACACCTGCAGGAAGAAAACAACTACGTCTGTAAGTCACTCAAGTTTGCTGCAAGTTCAATCAACAAATAGCAACATGATCCCATAAACAATTTAGAAATACTTCAAGTATATATTCTCTATTACAAGCTTATTGAAATCTGAGGTGGGAAATTCTTAAGTGCTTCTCTTATAATGATAACAAAGCAACTAATAAGTAAGAAAAAGAGCAGAACACCACTGAGGGCTGTCCAAGGTGGTAAATAAGCATCCGTAATGATTTCATCCACAAAAAGGAAGGATGGTGGTTGTTAAGAAACTCAATTAGTCATTATTCGACGTAATCATACAATTACAGGCAAAAAGATTTCCATACTTCATCAGTTATTGCCAAGCAATCCCTTCTGCAGCAAGTGCCAGCAATAGCCTCAAGCTCATCCTTTGTGAAAACTTTCCCAGTTGGATTGTGAGGACTGTGTTATTTCTTGTCAGTTAGCATCTAAAATCAAAGTTTATGCCATCTTTCTCAAGTATTATCACAGCATGGAACACAAAGAAGAAATTATCTTATTTGATTTAATAGTTAGCTCTCATTTTACCTGTTTAGTACTACAGCTTTTGTTCTTGCAGTAAAAGCTTCCTTGAACTTGTCTAGGTCCAAATTCCAGTAAGGAGGATCAAGTTCCACATACACCTGAGGTCCAAATCGTAGTTCCATTGATATCAACCAGTTGTATATAACGTTAAAACACGTTAGATTCAGTTGTAAACAAAGAGCTTACAGGAACTCCTCCAGCCATCCTAATGCATCCATCATACGGTAAAAAGGAAGGATCAAAAACAATAACTTCATCGCCGGGGTTTATTACTGAACCCAGAAACGAGTAATGTTAGAATATCCGGTATTGATTAAAGATGAAAATGTTAAAGAGTTTATAAATGACAAGGATCAGCTATACAAATGACTAATTCTACTCATTTGGTCGACTATGTTCAATTCTTATTAATGATTCTAAACTCTACTCGTATTAAAAAATTCTAATAATCAACATAAGGTGCACAAAACAGTAACACTCAACTTTCTACAATGCGAAGTGCAAACGGAGAAGAAACCCTACTTGCGAATACAGCCGCCGCGAAGGCCTCAGTTTGGCCGCAGCAAATAGCAATATCCGTTTGAGGGTCAACGTCCAAACCATGCATCTCCTTCATACTTTTGGCCAAGTGGTCACATATTCCTTGCACGTGCCTCATTTTGCAACAGTGACCACAGAAATGAACATCGACAAATACAGCACCTAAAAACCACTAAAACGCGCTACACACATGCTTTAATCTATTACCTGTACTGGTTGAAGTCAGAGTTGATGGCTGAGATGGCGGCGTTTTTAATGCCAGACGGAGCAGGGAAGTCCGGGAAACCTTCGGCGAGGTTGATGGCATTGCAACTCTCTGCTAAAAGGGAGAGTTCTTGGATGAGTGAAGAAGTAAATGTCTTTGCCACCAATGACAGCTTATTCTCCATGGAACATCGCATTCTTTGAGTCTATGCTTGTCTTCCTTATCCTCGGTTTGGTTTCTGATTATAGTGTAAAGCCTAAGTATAAAAATAAATAAAAAATATTTAAATAATTTATAAATATTGACAAAATTTTCTTTATAAGTATTTTTCAGAGCAGAGACTGCCCAAATTTAACGTGGACCCTAACTCTATAAGTGGAAACTCGGAAATGGGTTATGTGGGCCTGCGCTTCCACATTTAAGCTTTTCCTGACGGGCTTGCTTTCCTTACTTATAATCCAGATAATGTCTTCGAGTAATACACAGAAAAAAGGTTAAGAATACATCACCTATTTTTATTATTTTGTTTTTACTTTATTTATTTAATAAATAAGATGTACAAAAATTAGATAAACTCAGAGTAATAGCTTTTTTTTGATGATTTAATTATTTAATATAAACAAAATAATGAAGAGTTTACAATTGGTAGCCAAATAAAATAAGATTATACAACAACAAAGAATCCGCGGAACTGACTAACAACTAAAGAGGGCCGGATTCACGGCGGCGGTGGCTGTACGTTAGACGCTACCGAAGTTCAAATTCAAAAATCACAGTGGCAGTTACCGTTAATAAACCCAAAATCCAGGCCCACTTTGCCAATAGCCTCCGGTGGTTGAAACATCAAACATGAAACCCTCTATAATTATAGCGCCACCCCGCATCTCATTTGAACTAAATCCCCAAATCATACTTTTTCACTCTCCTATCGCTTTGAATCCTCATTCGAATTTGTTTAGGTTTTTTTGACTTTTAGCTCTTTCGATTCGATTCCAGCGAGTGAAAGATGTCGTTGAGACCCAGCGCCAGGACGGAAGTCCGGAGGAACCGGTACAAGGTGGCGGTGGACGCCGACGAAGGGCGGAGGAGGAGGGAGGATAATATGGTGGAGATTCGGAAGAACAAAAGAGAAGAGAATTTGTTGAAGAAGCGCCGCGAAGGACTTCAAGCTCAGCATCAACAACCACTCACTTCCTCTCTCACCAGTTCCAGTGCCGATAAGAAGGTTCCTTGCCTTATTTGCTTCTAGTCTTGTTTGGCTAAGTATTTTCACTTATGCGCTCTGGGTTTCTCTAACTTTTACCTAGCTATTTGGGTAACCGATAGATCATAATTTTGTTTGGTTCCTGGTTAGATCATTAGCAAGTATTATTGTTTTCTTTTTAGAATCTTGCATAGGTATTTGTCTATCAATGATTTCACTTTGTTGATTCTAAATGAGTCAGGTAGTCTTTACATCATTTGATATCTTTAAGTTCTTCCTTTTAGAATAAAGACATGGATTTACTGTGAGCAAAATTTTGAATATAATGCAAATATGTTAGGGGAAAAGGTGTTCCATATCTGGTATAATTTATTTGTGTTGTGGTTTCACTTAGGGAACATGATTTCTTATTTGTTGCACTCTGCTAATTTGAATCAATCTCACGCTGTTTTTAATGTGGCTGCAGTTGGAAAGTCTTCCAGCAATGGTTGCAGGAGTGTGGTCGGATGAGAGAAATTTGCAACTCGAGTCAACAACCCATTTCCGCAAATTACTCTCAATAGGTTGAGGCAATATTATGTTCCTATATATCATATTGATGCAGCATGTGTGTCCCAAAATTTAACTATTATATTTTGCATATTTATGTAGAGCGTTATCCTCCAATTAATGAAGTTGTAAAATCTGGTGTTGTTCCTCGTTTTGTTGAATTTCTTGGAAGGGACGACTTTCCTCAACTTCAGGTTTCAATTTATTCTCTATGTTATTTTTGTTTGGTTATACTCTTGAAGATTTATCTAATTTTAACTGCTTAGTCCCATTTTAACTTTTTTCCTTTGTTGTCTGATATGCTTAGTTTGAGGCAGCTTGGGCTCTCACAAATATTGCTTCTGGGACATCGGAGAATACAAAGGTCGTAATTGACCATGGGGCTGTCCCTGTTTTCGTTAGACTTTTAGGTTCACCCTCAGATGATGTCAGGGAACAGGTGCATGGTCTATGTTAGGTTTTCTTTTTCTTTTTCATTTTTAGTGAATTTAAATTTTGCAAGTCCAAGTCCATTGTCATGTTTATATATTTCTTTGATATAGTAAGGGCTTCTCTTTAGTTCTTGATACTACTGTATCCTGAGGCCAATCATACTTGGCACGTACCTTCAAATTGATTAACTGCTTATCAGTATTCATGATACCACTGTGCTGATTTAAGCTTTTTTCTTTCTCTCAAATTGCAGGCTGTCTGGGCATTGGGAAATATTGCTGGTGACTCTCCTAAATGTCGGGATCTTGTACTTGGTCATGGAGCCTTGATGCCATTGCTTGCACAGTTTAATGAACATGCAAAGCTGTCCATGCTGAGAAATGCAACTTGGACATTATCCAACTTCTGCAGGGGCAAGCCACAACCTTTATTTGACCAGGTAGGGGGGATTGATTTGAGCTTTTGGATGAAGAGAAATGCTTTCTCTCCTTGTTTGAATTTCTTACTAAAATTTAAATGATTGAACGGGCAGACAAAGCCTGCTCTCCCAGCTCTTGAGCATCTTCTTCACTCAAATGATGAAGAAGTCCTTACAGATGCATGCTGGGCACTTTCTTATTTATCAGATGGAACAAATGACAAAATCCAAGCTGTTATTGATGCTGGTGTCTGCCCCCGACTTATTGATCTTTTACTGTGAGTTAGTCTTATCTTTCAGACGAAAGCCTATTCATTCTAGCTATGAAAGCTAATTTGCTCCTTTTTTTTAATCTTCTAGCCATCCATCTCCAACAGTGCTTATTCCTGCTCTGCGCACAGTTGGAAATGTTGTTACTGGAGATGATATGCAGACACAGGTACTCATTACTTCACGACTTCTTTCTGTTGTTTCTTTGTGTATTTTCTTTTCCATTATTTTTTTCATTCTTTTTCCCTAATTTCCTTCTGGTTATATTTCTATAGCATTTTAGTGAATTAAAATGGGAGGTGCTGCTATTTTGAAGTTACGCTTTGTTCTCAGGAAAGAGTAAAACAATGGGATCCACGGGGAGAGGGAGAGAATGAGGATTCAGATATGGAATTACCATTCTGGTGTTGGACTAAAAGATTATTGCCTTGGTACTAGTAATTGAAATTGATAATATAAATAGTGGTTTTAGAGTTTTAAGTTTTGGTCTTTATGTTTCAAGGTAGCAATCAGGTTTCTGGTTGAGCAAGACAAACTGATATAAAAGTTTATGTAATTCCTCCATTTTAGGAAATCGCCTTATATTGCTTTTCTTCCTCTTCTAATGATTTTAACTTGGATCACATTTTGTGGATATAGAAAACATGCATTTTTGTAGTTTGCATTTATGTGTTGATTCTTTTGATCTTTTTCAGTTTATAATAAACAATCAAGCTCTTCCACGCCTTTTGAACCTACTGGCAAATAACTACAAGAAGAGCATAAAGAAAGAAGCATGCTGGACAATCTCAAATATTACTGCTGGGAATGTCCATCAAATACAGGTTAATTTATTAATGTGCCAAAGGCATCTTTAGTCTAACTATGTCTTTGTGGGTTATCTTGCTTTAAAATTCTGTTGTTTTTTTCCATATCCTACCAATGAAGGCTAGTATATTGCAATTACACAGGCTGTAATTGAGGCTGCTATCATTGGCCCCCTTGTTCAATTGCTTCAAAATGCTGAATTTGAGATCAAGAAAGAGGCTGCTTGGGCAATTTCAAATGCAACATCTGGTGGCACACATGAACAGATCAAGTATCGATATCTGTCCACAAACTACTGTTATAGTTCTACTATTGTGATTTGTATACTTGTTATACACTTGGTCCATGCATTTGTTGAAAGATATGATTTTCTTTGTGCTTTATAGGTGTCTGGTGAGTCAGGGGTGTATCAAGCCATTTTGTGACCTCTTGATTTGTCCTGACCCTCGAATTGTCACAGTTTGCTTAGAAGGTCTTGAAAATATTCTGAAGGTTGGGGAGGCAGAGAAGAGTTTAGGCAACACAGGAGGTGTAAATCTGTATGCTCAAATGATTGATGATGCCGAGGGGTTGGAAAAGATTGAGAACCTCCAGAGTCATGACAACAATGATATATATGAGAAAGCAGTAAAGATTCTTGAGACATATTGGGTTGAAGATGATGAAAATGAGCCATTGCCGTCAGGTGATGCTGCCCAGTCTGGATTTAATTTTGGAGAAGGTGCTGTTCCCTCTGGTGGATTTAATTTCCATTAAGGTATGCGTCTTTCTTGTCCCAGAATGAGTAATCTGAGATGCTGTTTTCCTGACACGAAAATAAGGCAAGCCTTCTGGGCAGCTGAGACATCTTAGGTATAGGTGGATGTGGAGTTTAAAGTTGTTTGTGCTGGCTCAATTGGCTTTATATGTTTGTTGAGGATTCCATTTTTTAGTGGGAGGAGGTGGTCTTTCTAAATTATGGAATTCTTCTCTCTTGGAGAATAATGCCATTGCAGTTTCTCCTTCATAAATGCAATTTGCAAACATAGTTATGTACTTGCTCTTAACATCTATGATCCTTTGTGCAGCGAAATCAAGTTATTGGTGGAATGAAGCTGAGAGTCCAGGTTTCTACTGCTTGAGTTATTTCGCTTTAAGGCACTTGTCTTTGATCCCTCTTTTTCCCCATAAGCCTCTGCATGTGGTTGAATCGATACTGGTGGATGCTGCTGCTGCTCCTAGGTTTTCTGTGAAACCAAGAACTATATATCAAATGGGGAATACTAATTGAAGATCCTTTTCGACAGGTCAAAACCACACAATATGTACTCTTTTACTCCGTTTGTTCCTTATTCTTTGCTCATGTCCATGTTTATTACTGGGTAGATGGGATATGCCTTCAGATTTTACATATATCTGCTTGCTTTGCAGTTGAGAGTTGTAACAGTAAAATGATACACAAACATTATCTTCGCAAATGTCTTCTATTGCAAATAGGGGATGGAAATTTTTTATTTTTCAGTTTGGCAGAGGGAAATGTTGGCTTATGAGATGATATAGAAATCGATTTATTATTCATATAAGAATTTAGCATTACATCCACCTCTTTCCATTAGTAAGCTTGGCAATGGGCCAGGATTGATCCGAGTTTTTTATAAGCTTGAGCCTGGCAATCGTGAAGGTCATACTGAAAAGTTCGAGTCCGAGTCAGGCATATGAACCCAAACTTGGAAGTTCTTTTATTTAGATCGGTCGACTTAGAGACAAGATGAGCTGGATTCGTTTGCAAGTTCTATTAAACGTAGCTTCGTCTCTTGTGCAATCCTCTTGAACTCAGCTTGTTTGAGACGGTGTACACCAAATACTTTTGTCTTATAGAGTTTCGTTTTATTTCTTTCTTCCGTTAACAATATGTTAAATAATGTCACTTCAATAGATTTGTAAAATCAGATATGCTAAAAAAAGTTCAGTAAATGCAGTTGCTATTTTTCATATTTTGATTTATTTCCTATAAATGGTCCAACTTTATATGTTTAATGGATATTAAATAGTAACTGACAATATGCTGGATGGGAACACATTGATATATGTTTTTTTTCAGACTTTTGGGATGTCTAAATTTCTTTTTCTCTTATGAAAATGTACAACATTAATTTAGGAATTGAGAACTTAGACGAATTCTAAAAAACGCAAACTTTCCAATAAAAAAATCAATGGCGGGAGGTGTTTTAATTTCTGCCACATTCAGTTAATTTACTATTATTAGCAGAGTATTACCGCGCAATGCGCAGTAATAATGTCCAGTAATAATGTCGAGTTAATTTAGTGAGTTATAATGTAAGGAAAGAATAGTTATGGAATAATAGAAATTTTGAATATGGGAGATTTATTAAA
>JANIIA010000010.1:34926891-34937415 GCA_027478495.1 Erythroxylum alaternifolium | reverse complement strand
AAAAGCAAACATATGACATATGATAATGATAAAAAAAACTCGATGTGAGATACACAGAGAGAGAAAAAAGAGAGAAATGAGATATGAGAAATGAGACAGAGAGAAACAGAGAAAGCTAAATAAATACATATGACATAAAGACCGGGAGGCTAATGACCGTCAGATTAAACGGACGAAGGAGATGAATTATGTGGTCGTCCATCCCCTTCGTCCTTAGTATATATACTTAATAATAACACATATTACTATTAAATATATGTTAAAGTGGCTTAAATTTGGTGTCAGAGCACAATAACTTTTGCCTTGTTTTCATTTTTAGAAATTTCAAACTGTGAATAAAATTTTTTCATTTTAGAGTTGTTTTGGAAGTTATTTTTCAATTAAAGGTAGACATCTTCAATTAAGTGTTTTGGGAGTGTTTTTACATTTTAAAAAATAGGTTTGTGGTGTTTTATGATTTAGTTTTGTTTGGTATTCAACAGATCACAAACCAGGTCGTTATGACCTGGTTGGAGGCTAAAGAAGACTCTTTTATCAAACGATATCGTTTTATTTATTTATTAAAACCAAAATTTGATCCAGTAGTTAAGGCTCGAACTTGTACCCATATGAGGCGCATTGTGAGTCTTTTCCATCTGAATTGAAGCTTATATTCTGATTTATTATGTGTTGAAGTTATATTTGTATAAATGCTCATCATGAATCATATTATCACATAATTATTATGTTTATATTTTGCACTGTGAGCAGAATTTTGGATAAAATGTTTTAGTGATTAATTATTAACGTTTAGCTACAATAACCCTAATTATATATAATTATATATTTATGTAATTAATCACATAAAGAGTTGAGACATTTAGTTGTAATTAATTATTTTAGTATAGTAAATTTTATCCTACAAGAATTTTTATTATATTTGAATAATTAATTAGGATAGAATATCAAATTACCTTTTCTAATTTTCCCACATGTATTAGAAATTGAAATATAATTTGATAGTTTTATTATAAAGTTTAGCATAAATCTGTTTGAATTTAAAATTTAGCCCACAAATAGTAAGGTAATTGTCATTTACAACGCTTTTAAAGTTCAAATAGACGTTATACAATTAGCAGTTGAAATTCAACAGCCTGTGGTCAATATCAATGACTATCAAGAAATTCTACAAATTGTTGATAATTCAGTAGATCCAGTTCTTCAGGAATTATCTAAAAGCACCCAGTAACCAGTTGAACAACATACTCCAAAAGAGGATGTTGGTGCAATAATTAAAGAGATCTACTAGAACAAGGAAATCAACTATGACTAATAATTATATTGTATATCTACAAGAATCTGACTCTAATATATGAACCGAGAATGATCCTAAAACCTTTTAACTAAATGATGTAATTTAGTTAATCTTAATTAGTTAGTTTGATTAGGTCTGACGTGTATAAGTATTTAGGGTTTTTAGTGAGCCACATCAGCAAATTTAATAGAGATACTAACTTTGGACTAGAATTAGAAAAAATAAAAATTTTAAGTATTTAATTGTTATTTTTAAAAGTTTGGACTATAATTATAAAATTGAGCAAATATTGAATTTTTTTAATAATTAATCCTATGAAATGCTATTACCTTTTAAACTTAAACACAAAATTAATTGAAGAGTATGCATTCATATACATAAAGAACCCATCAAGGATTACGTACTTCACAAATTTTATGTCTATGTACTAGGAAATCAATAGTGATACTCCCTCAATGTCCTTCACTGATTCACTTTTGGTAGATAATATTAATTTCTGTCTATTTTTTGCAGTTGAAAAATAATGCATCACAACCCGTAATCTGCATATCCACGTAACTACATTTCAAAGGTATATACGTATACAATTGACTAAAATTTTGATTGTTCGTTAGCTGACTATTTTGTCCTTTAGATTATCTAGTTGAGTCAGCTTACTATTCAAAATTTATTTTTGTTCAAATAGTTCATGCCTACATTTAGTCAGTGTCCTAAGTCTTTTTCTTCGACTCTGATGTAAAAATAACATTGAATTTGTCAATTATCACTGCCAAATCAAACCTTTTCCACCAAATTTATCGTGAATTATACAATACCAGCTAATCTAATTTGTTGTAGTCAAAATTCTACACCTTGTAAGGAATGAATAGAGTATTTATCTTGTACACGACATCCTACACATTTGAATGTCCTGAAAAATTGTGGAAATTAATCAAGACAAACCATTTAGACCGAAGAGGCAATTAATCTGCTTGACTTATGTATGGACATATCAACATCATATTTAGCTTCCTTTTTTTCCAAAATGGCAGAAATGTTATCTGACCAAACATGACACAATAAAATCCAGTAGCGGTCATTGTGAGATAATGCCATTCCAAGTTGAGTATTCTTATTCCGAAATCAATCAACTTCCAAGCTAGTTGATCCACCTAAAAAGAATTTTCACCGCAAAGCACGGCTTGTATCGTGGCCTCATAAAATTATAGATAATTTCAAACAACAGCGGTCGTATTCCCTGCGAATTTGGCTATAAAATGGAGGCCACTTTTCTGATATGAACCATCGAATGTTTAGAGAATTGGAATCGTTGAGTTGCAATATATAGCGCAGATATGGCTACCAAGAAAGTCATCTTGATTGTTGGCATTGTTGCGGTATGCTTTGCTTCAGTCGCAAGTGCTGATCAAGGGACCGCCACTTTCTACACTCCTCCTTATGTCCGTAAGTACTTGAACTAGATATGAAATCAGTTATAAAATTTGTTGGTAAGCATTGCTTGCTTTGTTTTCGAGATGCAGCATCTTCATGCTATGGAAACCAAGACAAAGGAGTGATGATTGCAGCCGCAAGCGATGCAATATGGGACAACAGGAGAGCATGTGGCCGAAGATATAGCGTAAGGTGTATTGGTGGCACTAACAATACTCCAAATCCATGCAAGAGTGGCAGTGTTGTGGTCACCATTGTCGACTATTGTCCACCAGGCTGCCGCGGAACCATTGATCTCTCCCAGGAAGCTTTCTCCCAAATTGCAAATCCTGATGCTGGCAACGTTCGGATTGAATATAATCAGTAAGTCTGAAATAATATATCTTCGAAGTTTTAAAAGAAAAAAATCATAAATCTTCTTCATTATTGTCTGATGCCTCTATTTTCAGGGTATAGAGAGCCAAGGAATGCAAGTGATGACACCAGTGCAAGCTAGCATGTTCGATATTACGCGGGGGAATAAAGCTGGGCTTAATAATGCCCCATGGCCGAAGCTATCTTTGTATCGGCTCTGTAATACCCATAATTTTGTTAGTAATAATAACGTAAAATGATTCCATGTGTTGTTCCTAAGACTGTAGGCAATTCTTTTTTTCTTTCAATGCTAAAGAAGTCATGGCTCAAAAAAAATGCAATGCTTACTAGTATCAAGAGCTTAATCTGAATGGTAATGGCATGAAGAAGAATATTATATATAACTGAATTCTATCGTGAATCAAAATATCCGTCTTGTGATCTATGTATGAAAAGAAATTATTGATTCAATAATAATTTAGTTGTTAAAGAGCACAATTCGATACTTGTTAGGCTCTTTGGCTACATAGATTGAACTAGGTTCAAACTCCAATATTAGATAAATAAAGGGGAAAAAATATATTTATTATATATAAATTTTATACTATTTTATAGAATTTCTATATTACGCAAAATTTGTAAAATATAAAAAAATATATATGAAAGGATTTGGAGACGATTTTATTAGTGATGCTTTAGCAGAAACATCACCTAAAGATTAGGCATTTGGTGGTGTTTTTCATAAATCATCGCAAATGGTCAACTCTTTGGCGACGTTTGTCTTAATTTGTCGCCAATGGTCTACCCATTGGCAAGGATTCCAAGAAATTGTCGCTAAAGGGCTAACCTTTTGTCTACATTTGGTTGAAGCGTTGCCAATGGTCTATATTTGGCGACGTTTTCCTGAAATCGTCGTCAAATGTTAGGTATAATTCTTAAATATAAGCCAAAAATGACGTCATTTGTTTCATAACAATCGATGTCGTTTTCCTTTTATCTTAACCACGAAAACAAATTGGTCTTCCTCTTCATTGTTAATCATCATTTTTCTAATAAAATTATGCGTTGAACCTTGTACAACTTCATCGTTCCTTGTTCGTCGTCTCTGGTTGTCAATCTGTACAGGTAATTTGTCCAAAACTGAGATAATGAAAGCATAATACAAAACTTAAACATAAAAGCTCATATAATGAAAGCAGAATACAAAAATTGAACATAAGGCGTTCAACTTATGTTCCGTTTTTATGTTCTACTTTCATTATATGAGTTTTTGTTGTTTGGTTTTGTATATGCTTTCATTATCTCAGTTTTATGTACTATTGTTTGGAAGATGGTGAATGCATATTTGGAAGATCGTGAATGCATATTCTTCTTTGGTCCATAATGGGATGATTAAGGCTTAGATGGATTAACAAGCTTGTTCGAGGATAACCTATAATGTGTTCAATGAAAGTTCTGTTAGAGATGATTTGCTTTTGTTTGAACCATTTGTGACAAATTGGTAGAGCATTCAAAACATATATTGGGTAACAAATTGGTTAAAAACCTACAACTCATATTTGACATCTAAATACTCAACAATCTCTTTATTCAACATATCACCTCATACGTGACATATTCAAATGTAATGTAAATGTACAAGTTCAATGTTTAAATGCAATCTCCAATTTACATTCATAGTTGCAACTTTAACCACTAGGCACATCCCCATGCTCATCAAGTTCTTTTTTTCACCAAACCCTTTAATTATTTCAATTCTATTTTTTAATCAGCCATTAAGGTTAGGAAAAAAATCAATTTTAGGCTAAAGCTCACATATTGTGCTTAATGGAAGAAAGAGAGTTATTGAGTCAATTTGTTAAATCATCTAATATATGCTTCTTATAGTGATTTTGAGAAAATATCATTCTTCTTTGTTTATCATAGGGAATAAAATAATAATGAACTTATTTTATGTAATTTTTTATGATAAAGAGGAATATATGAACGATAAGATATTGCGTGCTCTTTTAGTTTGATCTTCTACGAAAGTTGTGCCTATTTCTGTCTTATGAACCATGTTTTATAGGTTTAGAATGTGAACTATATATAAAAGTATTGAAATTATTTTTACCTTTAGACTTAGAAGATGATGTATGAGTATTGAATTTTTTATGTCTAGAATTTAATGTCATACGCAGATTGTTGATGACTTAGAGTAATGATTCATCACGATAAGCATTACTTTCCATTATAGACAAAATGTATTGACATTGTATGGTGCACTTCTATAAGTGAACCCAATTTCATGCCTATTTTTAAAACTCTTTTAGGCTCCAAACATGTTCAATTTTTCACTACTTATAGTGAATTTAGGCAATGATTCTTTGAGGACATTGATCTCTTTTATTTAATATCTCATTTATCTTTAAGGATATTGATCTCTTTTATTCAATGTCTCATTTATATGCAACAAATTATGCTCCAAACATGTTTGTGCCATTTTTGTTATTAATAGATTTATGAAGACCAAGGTTATATTGATTTATGATTATGTTAACTTGTATTGATTTCATTGTTTGTTTGACTTAAAACTTAGTATGTCAACTTATATTGAAGGTAATAGGTGTGTTCTTTATATTATTTGAAATGTAATGTTGATAACATTTATGTTAATGCGTATTGTTAATGATTGAGTTATCTTAATGCGTATTGTTGATGTTTGATTTATGTTAATGGGGATTGTTAATGATTGAGTTATGTTAATGTGTATTGTTGATGTTTGAGTTATGATAATGCAAATTCTTGATGTTTAAGTTACGTTAATGAGGATTTTTGATGATCGAGTTATGTTAATAAGTATTATTGTTGTTTGAGTTATGTTAACATAGATTGTTAATAATTAAGTTATGTTAATATGTATTGTTGATGTTTGAGTTATGTTAATGTAGATTGTTGATGATTGAGTTATGTTAATGTTAATGTGGATTGTTAATGTTTGAGTTATGTTAATTCAGATTGTTGATAGTTGAGTTATGTTAATATGTATTGTTGATGTTTAAGTTACGTTAAGGTGGATTGTTGATGATTGAGTTATGTTAATGCAGATTATTGATTGTTGGGTTACGTTAATACAAATTGTTGATGATTGAATGTATTATAGTAATGATGATTGGGTGCATTGTAATGTTGATAAAATTTATGTTTGTTTTCATAGATATCCAATATAATGACACATGGTAGAAACAAAGAGAAGAAGGTGACAGGTATCAAAATTATTGATCAGAGGGATCTACAACTTCAACCAAACCAATCAGTTCCTAGCCAACAATAACATTCGACCTCAGCCACCAATGAAGCAACCTCATTCTTCCTCAACCAATAATGAACCAACTTGTACAGAGGGATCTATAGGTTTGTTAATATTTAACACTTACAAATAGACTTATGCTTAAATATATATTTACATGTTTAATGCGTATTTTCTTATCATTATTCATTAGTTTTCAGGTTTTAATGTCAACATCAGAAAAAAGATGTAGAGGTATAACTAGAGGTTGTGAGTTGTAATGAATAGATGTTGCAATAAATATCAAGTTGTTAGTACATATTGATATTTCATAAGGTCATCTTTTAGAGAAGATCCAATCTACGAAATATAGCTAAAAACTTTTGACTATGTTTATAAAAACGTAGCAAATAGTTTTTACCTACGAAAACTAATTGTAGTCAGAAATGTATTGGCGACAAATTATCAAAATGACGTTAATAGTTTTTGCTATAAAAATAAAGAGTAGGCAAATACTATTAGTGACGGTTAGTGAAAAACATCGCCAATAGTTTTCAGATACAGGAATTTAGCGACATTTTTAGTAAAGAATATAAATCATCACTAAAGATTCTTAGCAACGATTTTGGGACCTCTAGCTATGAATTATTTTTTAGCCAAAAGTCCTTTTTATTATATTGTTGATTTTTTTGTCATCAACCAAAACACAATTATTTTGTAACTAATTGATTGCGTAGTAGATTATTTGATCAACAATAAAAACACAAGTTAATCATAGGTAAATTAACAAAGTATTTCGTAACAAAACCTCATGAGCTTTAAACTATATGAAACTTATGCATTTTGAACAAGGAAAAGATTAAGCTTTTGTATTTTGTAAACAAAAAGGGAAGAGGAAGGAAAAGGCAGTGCAATAGAGTAAAGGTTACCCACAACAGAGAACTAAGAGGCAAAGCTTAAGTTTTTGCATTTTGCATATTGGTTAGCGATAGAAGAGTGGTAGGGAAGTAAGGTAATTCTTTTTCCTAATCTTGTGAAAATCTTAAAGATTATCAATATGAATTTGTAATATATGAAATTGGGAGTGTATATTGACCTAACCTCTTAGACATTTATCCTTCATTCAATTTAACCATTCTGACCTAAACTGTTAGGTTAATTTTGATGCCTAAAAGCTCAAATTGGGGCTAATCTTTTTCAGTTTTTATCAATTTAAGACCAAACATTTTAAGTTGCTCAATAAAAGTCTAAACATTCATAAGTCTACTCAACGTTAGGCTGCTTTGGATGGAAATTAAAAAGTGCCATACACGCGCCGTTACATGAAATTGGGCATGTATTCTTATCAATATGAATTTATGATCAGTGAAATTGGGCATGTATTTTTGATCTAACTTGTTAGAGATTTATCATTCATTCAATTTTACCATGCTTGGCTTGATATGACTCCTAAAATTGAGGGTACTTAATTCTCTACCAAAATTATAAATTTATTTGCTTGGTTTAAGATGACAACAACTAAATCCTTACTTAAAATGACTACTTATGTACTAATTGAACTTCTAATCTCTAAGAAATAGAAAAACCTTGTCTACCTGCAAGAAAAGAGGACTAACAAAAACATGGTTAGATAAGAATAAATCACTTACTAGGAAGTAAAATTGAAGAAGAGGAGTCTATATAATAGTTAGAGATAAAGAATAGTGTTTGGAAAAGATAAAAGAAAACTATGATGATGTTATTTATTATGTTTGTAAAAGATGAGAATTGGGAGCGGTGCCTATATTGTATAAAATGTAGCTTGAACCTTTAGTTATAGACAAGATGTTTTCATATGTCACAAAATTTCAATTTTTAACTTCTTTTTAATGGTTTTTAAAAGAATGCAGGGACCTCAACATATATATTTTAAAAGTTAGCTACAATATATGTTGATCTTAACTTGAAAAAAGCTAAATATTACATATGAAGTGCATATCATTTAAAAAGGCTAAAATATGTTACATTTTTCATTAAAATGATATCGATACATCTTTTTATTTAATATTGAAGTGCATTGAAATTATATGATTATTAATAGATCTTATTGCCTGACACCTTTAATATCTAATTAACATTCAATTTCTTGGTTTATTAGGATGTAAAATCTCATTGAAAAATGAATTCTTTTCTACTGTGAAGTAGAAATTGATAGAACTTATTTGGGTATATTGGTGGTAGCAAAATTTTAGTTATAGGCATAGACCCAGACAAATTTTATTGGTTTAATATTGTGGAAACTGTAAAGCATAATTGGTATGATATGTTAGATAAAGTGTATTGTAGACATCCATATAAACACGAGGAAGGTGGATTCGTTAAGATTGAAGATGATTAAAAAATAACTTATTTAATCTCGATTGTTTTAAAATATAAAAGAGTGAAGATTTAGTTTAAAGGTGAGAATAATGTAGAGAAAGATTTAAAAAAAGATATTATGGATGACGGTGATGGTAATATAGATTGTGATGTGATGATAATATAGTTCCATAAAATGAATTGATGATTTTAGGAGTGAGTAATATGGATGATAGAGGCCACAATAAAGAAAACATTGTGAATGATAATGATAATAGCAAGGTGCATGCAATAGAGGGCATGCAAATTCAGGATGTGAAAATTAAAGTTGAGAGGGAAAATTAAAGTAGACAGTGTGCAAACTAAAGTTTAAGGTATGAATAATGAAACATAAGTATGCAAACTAAAGTTCAGGGTGTGTATGTAAAAGTTGAAGTTGTGCATCTTCAATTAAAGGGTACCTAAACTAAATTTAGGGGTGTTTATACTGGAGTAGAAGGTGTACAAACTAAAAAGGATCCAAATGCTTCTGCTGAAAATAAAGTTAGTGAGGATGATGTGCTAATTGGTTTAAAATGTAATAGTGGAAGAGATGATGATAAGCTCCAAGCTTTGAGATCAAAATACAAAGAGAACGTCCAAGAGAAGAATTGAAGATGAGGATGTGAATGATGATGTTAAAAATAGAGAAAAAGAACATGAAGATGATTAAGTCTTAATCCAAAAAAGATAGTGAGTATATTGAGAGTGATGACTCAAGTTAGTGTTACATAATGCACTAAGAGGTAAGTATAAAATTCCTTTTTATAATCAAACATCTAGCATTCCATCTTAGGCAGTAGGTTTGAGGTTCAATTTAGGGAATTCAAGAACGTAGTTATTAAATACTCCACTGTAAAGAGTTTGTGCCTAAAATATAAGAAAAATGAAAAGTGTCAAGTGAAAGTGAAATATGCACCACAATGCTCTTAGTTACTTTTTAGACGTATTGATGGAAATTAACAATTGTTTATCGTGGAGAGATATAAGCCGAAGCACAATTGTACAACCATTAACATTAACAAGTTTATCACATCTAAATGGATTGGAAGCCACTAAAAGAGCATGATTGAATCACAACCAAACATCAAGGTTGCAAACTTAAAGGCTTTAATCTAAAAGGACTTAAAAATAGACATGAGTTTTAACACTTCTAAAAAAGCAAAGGTTATTGCCATCAAGATGATGTAGGGTGTTATATGGAAGGTTTTTTTTTAATTATTGGTACAGTGAGGAGGAGGAGAAGAACATGAACCTAAGTACGATATGGGCAGTTAGAGCAATAACTAATGTTAATAGTAAAAGCATGTTTGCAAGATGTTATATTTGTTTTAATAATTGTAAAAAGGTTGGGTTGAAGGTTGTAGACTAATAATAGAACTTAATGGATGTTTCTTAAAACAGATATGTAAAGAACAGTTGTTAATTGCGAATGGATGGAAATAATCAAATGTTTCCTATTATTTAGGGTGATTGATGTTAAGTGTATAGAAGCATGAAAGTGGTTTATAATAAAGTAAATCACTTGTTAATATAGAAATTTTGATGTCCCTATACCCCCCGGGAGGATACGACAGTGCCACATGGGACTCACAAACAGAAACAAATAATAGACCGATACAAAAGCATTTCAAAAAGGTACTTTACATTCATTACATGTGTATCGCCCCTTTACTGTAGGGTACACACCAGGATGCCCGGAGGTCATTCCGGTATATATCCTAGATAAGAGTGAGCTACTTTCGATCGCTACATTCACTTCACAAGGCATCATATCATTACTCACTTATAAAGCATCACA
>JANIIA010000010.1:34910706-34926791 GCA_027478495.1 Erythroxylum alaternifolium | reverse complement strand
GTTTTAACATCCATTTGGTGCACATGAAGTTTAAATACTGAGGCAATAGCAAACAACATCCTTATAGATGCAATTTTGGTAACAGGAGAGTAAGTGTCAAAAAAGTCCAATCCTTTTTTTATTTAAAGCCTTTAATCACAAGTTTTGCGTTGAACCTCTAATGGTCCCTTCAGGTCTCAATTTCTTTTTAAAAATCCACTTACACTTCAAAGGCTTACACCCTCAAGGTAGATCAACTAAAACCCAAGTTTTATTAGACATAATTGACTATAACTCACTATCTATGATTTCCTTCCAAAATGTAGCATCCATAGATGTCATTGCTTCCTCATAAGTTTTAGGATCTTCCTCAATAATATAAGTCACCACAAAAACATCATCTATCTTATCACGTTTTGTCACCGTAAAAGAAGTAACAAAGTCAGAACCAAAACTAGAGAGTACTCTAGCTCTTTTGCTCCTCCTTAGTTCAACAATTTCTTCTTCCTCTACATCATCATTGGTAGAAGAACTGGGGACAAATTCTCTAGGAACTAGCATAGTCACTTTCATAGGAAATATATCCTTAAAGAACACTGCATCTCTTGACTCTAAAATTAGTCCATAAGTGTTAGGTCCCTCTTCTTTAACCATAAATCTATAGCATAACTATTAGAGGCATATCCCACAAAAATTGAATCAACAGTCTTAGGCCTAATTTTCTTCCTTTTATGTTTAGGTAGAGCAACCTTAGCAAGACACCCCCACACTTTCAAAAAATGAAAGTTAGGTGGATAATCTTTTCAAATTTTATAAGGGGTTTGATATAGTTTCTTATAAGAGACTCTGTTTAGAACATAACAAGTTGAAAGAATAGCTTCCCCCCACATAAAATCAGGTAAAGTAGAGGAAATCAACATTGCATTCATCATATCCTTAAGTGTTCGGGTTTTCCTCTTGGCTATTCCATTTTGTTCAGGTGTATAAGGGGCTAAAAACTTATGAATAATCCCAACTTCTGCATAAAAATCAGCAAGGAAATCAGTACTATACTCACCACCTTGAGCAAACCTTAATCTCTCAATTTTCCTTTCTAATTGGTTTTCAACCTCAACTTTGTATTTCAAAAACATTTCCTCTACATCACTTTTATTTTTCAATAAGTAAATTTAGAATAATCATCCACAAAGGGAATATAATATGTCATGCCTCCTTTGCTCATATAATTCTTAAAATCACCCAAGTCTGTGTGCACCAATTCTAACAATTGTGACTCTCTCTTGGTCATTGACTTAAAAGGTTTCTTAGAGTGTTTAGCCTTAAAACAAATTTAACATTTTTCCATTTCATTAGTGATCTGGTTAGGTGACAATTTTAAGCTTTGCGTCCTCTTAATAGACCTCAGATTCATATGTCTAAGTCTAGAGTGCCATAAGTCTAACGACTCAAAAATATAAACAAAAGAAGTAGATGCATTCATTTCAATGTCAAGTACAAATAAACCCCCATTATAAACTTTTCTAACAAAGTTCTCATTCTTAGTTAGAATTAGCTTATCATAATCAAAAGTCAGTTTAGCACCGACTTTGTTAACAATACACTAGAAATAAAGTTTTTACGTATATCAGGAACAAACAAACCATTTTCTAATGCTAACACTTTTCCAGAAGTGAGTTTGAGAGTGACTTTGCCAACTCCTTGGACAGAAACTTTGCTGGAGTTACCCATGCATACAAATTCACCATTAGCAGCATCATTTAACTCCTTGAACAGGTCCTCATTGGTGTAGATGTGGTATGTGGCTCCTGTGTCAACGATCCACTCGACTAAATTTCTAGCAAGGTTTACTTCGGACCATAGCAGTAATGATCTCCTCGTTATCACCAGCTTCAACCATATTAGATTGAGGCTTACCAAAGCTGTTATGGTTACCCCATTGATATCCCGTTTGGTTTCTTTTCTTGAACTTTCATGGTTTCTGTCTTTAGCCTTTCTTCCCATAGTTGATTCTAGCTTGAAAATTAGCAGCAGGATGGCCTGGCTTGTGATACCACCAACATTCACCATCAATCCTTTTGTGCTTAAACTGACCTTGCTTGTTGTTGAAAGACTTATTTTGTCCACCATTCTTCTTAAAGTTATTAGCATTTCTATGTTCTACCACATGAGCCTTAACGGTAGGGACAAAAGTGAGTGTTTTAGTCTTATCTTAAGGACGGTTGGCATCCTCAATCTTTATATGTCCTATCAACTCCTAAAGCTTCATGTCTTTCTTTTTATGCCTCACCTGGTTTTTATACTCATTCCATAAAGCAGGTAGTTTCTCAATAAGGGCATTAGCTTCAAACAACTCACACATGTTCATACCCTCGCAAGGATTTTAGCAACTAGAATTTTATACTCATATAGTTGGTCCATAATAGGCTTATTATCAACAACGGTAAATTTTAACCACATAGCAACTGCATATTTCTTAGTACTGACACATCTGTCCCATATTTCCCTTTTAAAGCATCATAAATTTCCTTAGCAGTTTTGTACTTGCACTAGATATCAAACAAATGGTTGAGTAATACTTCTCTAACGGTACAGTTATCCTTAATAGTCTTAGGGTCAGTGTTGTCATTGGGAGTCTCTTGAAATAGTATATAATCGATTTCGTATTGTTGAAAGTAAAACAATATTTTCTTAGACCATCGTTTAAAATTTCTCCCATCTAGAAGCGCCAATCTAGTTAGGTCAGGTATAATTTTCAGGGCTACGCTGATAGGGGTTGAACCTAAGTGGGGAACAATCAGTACAGACCCTACGTTGATCTCATTTGCAGACAACATCTTAAATCACAAAAAATAATCACAATACAAAGAAAACAACACTGTATTCCGACTTCTACCAAAATTAATACTCAGCAGCAAAACCGTAGTAATTTCCAACAAACAGTAGCAATGAAATATATTTCCAACATAGATTGTTAAAGAAAAGCAATAATAATTAAATTGAAACAACTTATATGAATGCAAGGGGTCGTGAAAAATCACTACCTTAAGTCAAAAATTTCCTCTCTACGGTACAATAGGACAATGGGATCCAACTCCAGAGTTAACGCCTTATCCACTAGCTTCGGTGCGCTCCAAAGGGTAGAGTAGGAGCTGTCTCTGAGATTAAAGAAAGGTAAAAAAATGCAGAATTTGTGTGTTAAGACAAAATATGTGTGTAAGGTGTTATATGTAAGGTGTTTGTATGTAAAAGAAAATGCTTGTGTAGGATGGAGCAAATAAAGATACAAAAGAGATGAAGAAACAAAGAAAGTGGACAACTATTTTCGGTGGTTGTGCCATTAAGCAAATGAGTGACTCCTTTATATAGTAGAAGCAATACAAACGTTGATAATTGGAATTAAAGGCTATTAATAAAACAAAAGGAACGTTAGAGCATAATAACGTTATAATGTTATAAGAGTTATTGGCTTATAATGTTATAAACATTATTAGTAACTGAAATTTTGGAACGACATTAACAACTATTACGTCCTTAAGATTATCTAGTTGATTCAGCTTACTGATCAAAGTTTACCTTTGTTCAAATAGTTCATGCCTACTTTTGGTCAGTGACCTAGTCTTTTTCTTCGACTCTGTTGTATGAATAACATTGAGCTTGTCAATTGTAGGCATATCATGGGCCGGGCCACGTGCCGGGCTGGTTAGCCTATTAATTTTTTAAAGTAAAAAATCATTGTTTTGGATAAAACGACGTCGTTTGGAAAAATAGGCGGGCCACGGGCCCGGCCGACCATGATCAACCCGTAGCCTGGTCAATTAGGGCCAAAAACGGGCCAAGCCGAGTCATAATTGTCATGCCTAGTCATTTGTCATCGCCAAATCAAACTTTTTCCACAAGATTTATCATGAATTACAAGACCATCTAATCTTTGTTTTAGTCAAAAATATACACCTAGTAAGGAATGAATGGATATTTTATCTTATACACGTCATTGTACACATTTGAATGTCCTGAAAATTTGTGGAAACCAACAACATATTTTAGCCTTTTCTTTTCAAAATGGCATTTCATATAATTTAGAATGTTTTCTGACCAAACATGGCACGCAATAAAATCCAGTAGTGGTCAATGTGAGATAACGCCATTCCAAGTGGAATATTCGTATTGATGAAGATTTCAGTAATGCTATTACTGTTATTCCGGAGTCAATTTCCAAGCTAGTTGATCCAGGAAATTTCACCTGAAAGAAAATCTTGTATCGTGACATTATAAAATAATAGATAATTTCAAACAAAAGCGGTCGTAGTCCCTGCGAATTGGGCTATAAAATGGAGGCCACTCTTCTAATATGAACCATCAAATGCTTAGAGAATTGGAATCAGAAACTTTCAATAGCGCAGATATGGCTACCAAGAAAGTCATCTTGATTGTAGGCATTGTTGCAATATGCTTTGCTTCAGTCGCGTGTGCTAATCAAGGGACCGCCACTTTTTACACTCCGCCTTATGTCCGTAAGTACTTGAACTAGATACAAAATTAGTGGTAAATTTTGTTGTTAATCATTGCCTGCTTTGTTTTTGAGATGCAGCATCTTCATGTTATGGCTATCAAGACAAAGGAGTGATGATTGCAGCTGCAAGCAATGCAATATGGGATAACAGGAGAGCATGTGGCCGAAGATATAGAGTGAAGTGTGTTGGTGGCACTAACAAGACTCCAAATCCATGCAAGAGTGGTAGTGTTGTAGTCACCGTCGTCGACTACTGTCCACCAGGCTGCCGCGGAACCATTGATCTCTCCCAGGAAGCTTTCTCCAAAATTGCAAATCCTGATGCTGGCAACGTTCGGATTGAATATAATCAGTAAGTCTGAAATAATATATCTTCTAAATTTTAATTAAGTAAGGTGACAGATTGATTGAACAATTAATAATTTTTGGAGATTATGAATGTTAAATAAAAAACTATCTAAAATGCTATACTAATATAATTTTTATATTACCGTTTGTCTTTTTCTAATTTTATAGTAATAAAGCGAATTATCTTTTTTCTTGAACACAAATATTTGATTAGTTTAGCTTTTTGCTTCTCATAAATCTTCTTCATTATTGTCTGATTTCCCTACTTTCAGGATATAGAGAGCGAAGGAATGCAAGTGATGACACCGGTGCAAGTTAGCATGTTTAATATTACGCGGGGGAATAAAAACTGGTGTTAATAATGCTCGATGGCCTTAGCTATCTTTGTATGGGCTATGTAATACCTATAATTTCCTCAGTAATAATAAAATAAAATAGAATGATTCCACGTGTTGCCCCTAAGACTGTAGGCAATTCTTTTTTTTCTTACAGCGCTAAAGAAGTCCTGGCTCAAACAAAGAACGCAACGCCTACTGGTATTAAGAGTTCAGTCTGAATGGTAATGGCATGAAGAAGTCTATAATATATAAGCAGTGAATTCCATGGTGAATCAAACTATCCATCTCGTGATCTATGTATAAAAAATAATAATTTAGTTGTTAAAGAGCTCAATTTGTTAACCTCTTTGGCTATATATATTGAACTAGGTTCAAACTCCAATATTAGATGAATAAAGGGGGAAAAAAACTTAATTTGGTCCTTTAATTTTGATGTCACATGCACTTTAGTTTCTAAAATTTTATTTTTGTAACGTATTTAAAGTTTCTCATTGGATTCTCAATTCACTACAAATAAAATGTGTGGTACACACTGCGTTTATGGAACCACTCATAACTTTTTGATTTATAATAATTATTTTAGCCTTAGATCTAAACAATTATGTTTTGGTTTGAAACATAATTATTTTGTAACAAATTGATTGCATTTTAGTTTGAAGTAGAGTATTCGATCATCTATCAAAACAAAAGTTTATCACAAGTAAATTAACTGACTATTTTGTTACAAAACATTCTGAGCTTTGAACTCGATGAAACTTCTGTGTGTTGAACAACGCAAATATTAAGTTTCTGTATTTTGTAAACAAAAAGGGGAAAGGGAAAGAAAAAGCAGCACAATAGAGTAGAGGTTGCTCACAACAAAGTACAAAGAGGCAAAGCTTAAGCTTTTGTGTTTTGTACGCTGGTTTATGGTAGAGGAGTGGGAGGGAAGTGTAATATGTATTTTTCCTCGTGACACTCTTAGTGAATTATCAATATAAATTTATGATATATGAATTGGGTGTGTATTTTGATTTAATATTTTAGACATTTATCCTTCATTCTATTTAACCAATCTGACCTAACCTTTTAGGTCAATTTTGATTATCCTCTTAAGGATTTACCAATTTGAATTTGTGATCAACAAAATTGGGCATGTATTTTGATCTAACCTGTTAGAGATTTATTATTCATTTAGTTTTACCATTCTTGGCTTGAGATGACTATTTGAATTGAGTCTTTACCTTTGTACCAAAACTAAGAACTTATTTGTTTGGCTTGAGATGACTACTTCAATTAAATCCTTACGTAAAGTGAATCTTTACTTATTATGTACTAATTAAACTACTAATCTCAAAGAAATACAAAGAGCTTGTCGACCAGCAAGAAAAGAGTACCAATAAAAAAAATGGATAGATAACAATAGATCAATTAATAGGAAGTAAAATTGTAGAAGAGGAGTCTATATAGTAGTTAGAGCTAAAGACTAGTGTTTGGGAAAGATAGAAGAGGACTATGGTGTGCTAATTATTATGTGTGTAGAAAATGAGAATTGGAAATAATGTTTATATTGTATGAAGTGTATCTTGAACCTTTATTTATAGCTATGAGGCTTTTATATGTCACAAATTTCAATTTTGACCCATGAGGCTTTTATATGTCACAAATTTCAATTTTGACTTCTTTTCAGTTGTTTTTGAAAGAATGTAAGGGTATCAACATATTTATTTCAATAAAGAGAAAATAAACAAAGCAGCTGCAATATATGTTGATCTTAACATGAAAAAAATAAATATTACATATTAGAGTACATTTATCATTGAGAAAAGCTAGATTATATGTTGCATTTTTCATTGAAATGATATTGATATGTCTTTTTGTTCAATATTGATGTAACACCCCACTTCTATCTGACACGTGCTCGTATGTCCTTTTGACATTCGAGTACATGCTTGATGGGAGTAGTGTATTAGAGTACTCACATCACTTAACATGGCATCATTTAAAACACAATACTCAATGTCTAAAAACTCAATTCGTCATTCTTATTTCATAAAAACATAAGGTACATTGTAGCATTACACTATATGATCTATATATATACAACATCAAAACTATAAGAGTCTAATGCTCATTTACACATTTTACATGAAAGAGGAATTATACAAAAATTTTATCTAGATCCTTCAGTCTCAGCTGATCGACCTTTAAGTTATTTCTTCTATCCAAAAGTAGTACTAGGTTTCTTCTAAGTTATCTTAGAAGCTAAGTCCCCTCTCTTGTACTTGAAAAGTTAACGTTGCAATTTTGATGAGTTTTATGAACTCAGTGAGTTAACCATCCTCGATGACTCACCCACAACACATAGCACAAACAGTTCATATTTCAAATTCACAGACAATTCATGTCATCATAAAATGCACATCTTTTCACCAGTTACCATATAGCATCACATAACACTTTGTTCACTTATTTCACATTTCATATTTAGAACAGTTCAACAAATTATTTTGATCACTTAAATCATACATATCAAATGCATATGTAACTCATATTCAATTTAATATGTTGTCGTGACCGAGTGCCTTTTTCACTGTCCCGTATCCATTGTGGATACCAGGCTCATTAATAACTGTCCCGTATCTGTTGGCGATATCGAACTCATTATACATAATGAGCCAGAGGCTCTTACTACATTATAAGCTTTAAGCTTTTTTTTATTGGCGAATCCAGTCACAAATGCCTTTGTCTTGTCATGCATTCATATAGTGAAATGCATAAAATGTATTCGATCAATCACTTGTGTTCGAACATTCACATTCACATTCACATTTTTCTTTTGACCTAAGTTCGACATTCAATAATAATGTTAAGTACATTTATTTCAGTCAAATCACATATAATGAGCACTTCCAATATGAATTTCATGCATCAAACGCCTCAGACATTCAATGTCCAGAATCAATACATTCACATCACATAATAATTCAATATAGAAATTAAAAATAATAATTAATCATTGTGAGACCATCTACATTTTTCACAATATGCTCCAGATAGCTATTGCCTTGATGTCTTAGCGACATTTGGATGTTGTCGCTCTAATTGCTCTTCTATATCATGCAACACACACACATTTACACATTACTAATTTGCACAATCACATTAATACTCATTCATACACATATGTATATATGTTATGTATAATGTATGCTCAATGACAATCCCAAGTATATTACCTTAATTCATATCTCAAGATCATTCATAATTTAAAACTCATATATGTCTAATTTGAACTTAGGTTTACACCTCATTTGTATAAGATTGTTCCAAATTCATCATTCAGTCATTCACCAAGGTTATTCTAACATTATAAAATCATATAATGTCTAATTTCTCATTCATCTTTACTTAATACACGACATTCATCTTCTTTGAATCACTTTAGCATTCATATGAACACCTTCATTCCCATTATACTCATAATTTTCCAGATTTTGATAAAATTCATTCACTATGTTATAACCTCATTTATCACTCTAAACATTTCACACATTTAATCATTTAAACCCTCATCAATTAAATTCATTTCAAGTCTCATTCAAGCCTCTATGCATTATAGGAAAGCAGCTAATCATTTGTTGATTTAACTATCAAATAAAAGATAACATCTCATGTTTAGGCCATTCCACGATCATAGAGGCCATCCCATGATTGTGGGATTCATCAACATAACACATTTTTGCCTTCCTTTAACTTCCCACGATTATGGAGGCATTCCCACGATTGTGGGTTTTGTTATCCGTAGATTTCCAACTATTTTCTTGATGATTTCCATATTTTAAAGTCTCATATGTTATAACCAAACCATCTTATGCTACATTAATCATTTCTATTTCATTACTCCCTTCATTTTCACCTCATCTCTATCTCAATATCATTCATAAACAAGTCATAATCTATGTTTGATCATAAACACAAAAACAAAACATCAATGTACATATACATTGATCAATTTTTCTGCACATTCAACTCCATTTTCACCTTCACTTTATTTTTAAACAATCATCTTATTTCCTCTCATTTCAAGAAACTACACTTGCCTTTTTTTTACTTTGAAATCAATCCAATTTTCTCAAATGAAAACTTATAATTCACATTTTTTCATATACTCAAAATAGAACATTTTTATATCATTAATTCATCAATTTTCTGCACTTATCATTAACATAAAAATAGGACAAAAACTTCTCTTCATTCATTAACTTTCAGTTCTCATTCATACACCATTTTCATTATTAATCATCTATAAAACACTACATGATCTTTTATTTATCATTTATATGAAAACATAATATATAGACATATTTTTATTCTTCAATGCTCATACCCGTTCATCTACATTTTTGTACATTCTCATACACCATTCACTCTATCAATCATCCCTTAAAATATCATAAGTTGTTTCTCATCATATTCACAAGAATATAACATAACCTACTTAATTCCTCATGAACGTATCATCATATTTATCATGATCATTTCATCTCAAACTATCATCAAAATCATGTCTATCAAGGAAGCCATAATGAATAATATACTACTTACTTGATTAGTTCAAAACTTCTTCAATCGCAGTGAAACCCTAGCTCCTCCATACATGTATGTTCATCATCATTTAAGGTGGAATAGAGTGGGTCTTTTTGTAACATATGTAGAAATAGCAAAGATTCTTGAAGTATAAAGTGAAAGATGATGGCAACTCAACAGTGAGAGTAAGGTTGATGAACAAAATCATGAAGAACTAGAGAAGAAAGCAACGAAGAAGATGAGAGTAGGAATAAAATGAAAGACAAGGTAAAAGATCATCTTTCACCTTAAGCATTGTGAGTTAAAATAAGTGGAAAGGTAAGTGACATGTCACTACGTTGTGGTCTCCACTTGGTCTTTTAAATAGCTAGTCTATTTATCTTCCAATTTCTAATCCAATTGTCTCTCGATTTTCTATGATAGTTGTCATTAAATCTTAATGCCACTTATCAATAGTTTCTACTGCCATTTGATACTTATTTCTATTACCATCATCAATTGTCTTGCCACTTGGCATTTCTTCTAGTCCAAAAATACCCATAATTTCAAAATCTCTCAACTTAACAAATAAATTCCTATATCACCAATTATCATTTATCAACCAGAATTTAAAACATAATAATCACAATTCACATCATAATCACATTAGAATCATTTATACCCAAAAAATGTCAAATGAGTGAACGAACAGTTATTGTAATGTATGTAAAACGATCAGATTCATGTATGTGTATGCTAATATTATGCATGAGTATGAAATGCATTTTTCTAATCTCTCATTACTATTTATCATGGATCTTGGTTAGAGATATTTCTCATGTATCTTGGTTTAGGACCCTATAGGAGTGGGGTGCTACAATTAAAGTGCAATAAAAGATATTGTTATTGATATATCTTGTTGCTTGACACCTTTGATATCTTATTGAAATTCAATTTCTTGCTTTATTAGGATCTGAAATCTTATTAAAAAAGGAATTCTTTTTCACTGAGTTTAGAAATTGATAGATAGAACTCATTTGAGTATATTGGTGGCAGAAAAATTTTAGTTGAAAAAATTATGTTGGTTTAGTATTGTGGGAACTGCACAACCTAACTGGTATGATATGTTAGATAAAGTGTAGTATAAACGCCCACATAAATATGAAGAAGGTGGATTGGTTAAGGTTAAAGAAGATTAAAAAATAAATAATTTAATTTTAATTGTTTTAAAATATAGAACCGTGGAGATTTATTTTGAAGGCGAGTAATGCATAGAAAGCATCAAAAGAAGATAACATGGATGACGGTGATGGTAATATGAATGATGATGATAATATGGTTCCCAAGAATAGTGAAGAAGAAAACAATAATTTCATATAGAATGAATTTATTGTTTTAAAAGTGAGTAATGCAGATGATAAAGGCTACAATAAAGAAAATATTATGGTATTAAATGATAATAATGATAGTAGTGTGCACGCAATAGAGGGCACGCATATTGGAACAAAAAATGTGCAAACAAAAGTTTAAGGTCTACAAATTGAAGTTAACAATATGCAAAATAAAGTTTAGGGTATACAGATTGAAGCAGAAGTGTGTAAATTAAAGTTGAGGGTGTGCATACTGAATTAGTGGGTATCCAAACTAAAGTTGAGGGTGCACATATTGAAGTACAAGGTGTACAAATTGAAAAGGAGATAAATTCTTTTGCTTAAAGAAAGTTGGTGTTGATGATTTATTAATTGATTTGGAATGAAATCTTGGAAATGATGATGAGTTCTTAGTTATAAGATAAAAATACAAAGAGAGAAGGTTTGAAAAAGGAATTAAAGATGATGATGTGAATGATAATGTTGAAAATGATGAAAGAGAAAAGGCATATGAAGATGATTACGAGGGCTCTGAATTTGAAAAAGATAGTAAGTATATTGAGAATGATGACTTAAGTCAGTGTTACACAATGCATTAAAAGGTAAGTACAAAAATCTTTATTATAGTTTGACATCTAACATTCTAGCTTAGGGAGTAAGTTTGAAGTTCAAAGATGCTAAGGAATTCAAGGAGGTAGTTATTAAATACTCTACTGTAAAGAGTTTAGGACTAAAATATAAGAAAAATGAGAAGTTTTAGGTAAAAGTGAGATGTGCGCCATAATGCTTTTGGTTACTTTTTAAAATTATTGATGGAAACTGACAATTGTTTTGTTGTGGACAGATATGAGCATAAGCACAACTGTACAACCATTAATGCTAACAAGCTTATCACATCCACATGCACTAGAAGCCACTAGAAGAGTAGGATTAAATCACAACCAAACATTAAGGTTGCAAACTTAAAGGCCTTAATTTTAAAAGAGATAAAAGTAAAGATGAGTTATAACACTTATAAAAGAGCAAAGGTTGTTATCATCAAGATGATGTATGAGTGTTATGTGGAAGAATCTGATAAATTATTAGGGTATGATGAGAAGGTGAAGAACACAGACCTAAGTATGATATGGGCAATCAAAACAATAACTAATGTTAAATGTAAAATGGTGTTTGAAACATGCTATATTTATTTCAATACTTGTAAAAGGGGGTGGATTGAAGGCTGTAAACAAATAATAGAACTTAACGAATGTTTTTTAAAAGGGATATGTAAATGACAGTTGTTGGTTATTATTGGAAGGGATGGAAACAATTAAATGTTTCCTGTTGCATGGGGTGTGGTTGAGGTTGAATGTATAGAAACATGAAAGTGGTTTATAAAGCTTCTGATTTCAAATTTACAACTTGGAGATGAAAGTGGCTTCACATTCATATCTGACATTCAAAGGTATACTCTGATACTATTCTCTTTTTATTAATTATATATGTTTGTTTATTTTATCTTATTGTTTATTGTAACTTTTTTTTGCTATTTAAGATTTTCTTAATGCAATTAAAAACCTAATACCAAATGATGAGTGTAGAATATATGTAATGCACATTTATGCTAGTTAGAGACAACAATGGAATAGAGATTATATAAAGTCTCAATTTTAGAGGATAGCCAAAGCCACTTTTATCTCTGATTTCGATGATTAGTCGCATGTTCTAAATGAATTGAGGCTAGGTTATGTTAAAGATTTGTTGAAATATCCCAAAGACACAAGATGCAAGGCATATTTCAATATCAATGCTAAATATACTTATATGGGTAATAATACCTTCAATAGTTAGATATTGGAGGCTAATTTAAAGCCTATTTTTTACATATTGGAGCATGTTAAGAATATAGTGATGAAAAGGATGCATAAACAAAGTTTTTTTGGGATAAATAGGATCATAATATGTTTCTAAGAGTTTTAATGACCTCAGAGAAAAATAAGAGAGAAAAATTTAGTTGCTTTGTTGATTATAATGGAGTTGATGAGTATAAAGCTGACTATAGATTAGACATTTTTTCATGAAAATTAGCAATCATACTTGTACTTGCAGATTAAGACATAACAAGGATTCCATGTCCTTATGTTTAATTTATGTTTGCATGTGCCTTTCCTTATTATCATATAAGTTAATGTATTATTCTAGATCATTGTGAACTATATGCAAATATATAAGTATTCTCTGGAGCCACTTGATGGATTGATATTTAGCCTAAATATCATTCAGCCACCAAAAATAAAGAGAATGCTTGGTAGACCTAAAAGAGAAGGAATAAAGAGAGATTTGAACAACCTAAAATAGGAAAAACTACTAGACATTTAAGGAGAATGACTTGCATCAAATGTAGACAATAAAGGCACAATCAAAGTTCAAGCAAAAATGCAATAAATGTGAGAAATTTCAAATTAATTTTTGAATTAATTCTATGATTACCATTTTCTTACTAGTCATTCAATGTTTGTAAGATATTTATAGGTTTTAGGAACGACTAGTACTAATGTAAAGAGATAGAGTAGATAGAGTAGAGAATTTTAAATATACAAATTCAGCATACACTGTATCAATAAATATTACACATGGCTGTGACGTGATTACATAGGGGAATTATAAAGATCATGAAAGTATATAAACAATGGTTAGAGGAAGAGGGAGAGGTAGAGTGAGCGGAAGAGGCAAATGTAAAGATTGACGTAGAGTTAGGGATAGAGGGAAAAGGTTTGGCGGATATGGATTACACTTTAATGAATCAATTGGGTCAATTAAGTACCATTTAAGTTAACTTACGTACAGAACTATGTTATATTAGTATCCTATTTGAAATTATATGAATACCAAATATCTATTATCATCATATATAAATAGTATGAAAAATTGTTCAGACATTACAACCAAGAAACTCAAAAAGATCCATTGTTGTTGAATCTAATTCTCAAATTCAAATTGACTTGCAATATGGAGGATTGCAATGGAATGATAAGAATATCATCTCTTCTTCAATCTTATGTAATGACAGGGACAAAAAGAGAACAAGGCATATGGATTCATTCTAATATGTTTTTTAAACTTGTTCCAAATTCTCTTATTAATCCATTTTGGATTGTTATAAAATTATATATATTTTAAATTTTGTTATATATTTATATTGTTATAATGAAAGTTATTTGGAATTGGACTTAATTATCAAATTACTTGTCATATTTTTTGAGTTCATTGAATGTATTTTATTGGAATTAGCTTTCAAATTTAAGATGAAGTTGTTTAAATAGAAGTTATTATTGGAATTACTTGTTGTTGAAATTGACCTTTCAATATATGATTGAGATGATGCATGATGATGATAGCCTCTTTGAGACAGCTCACTATCTTCTCTTTTATTCTCTTCTTCCCTTTTAATTACTCAAAGAATGGATAGTTGATGAAATCAAATGGGCAAATCCTAGCACTCTAACAAATATTATCTTCTTGCATGTTGTGTATATAAAAGAAGTTTTGCATTAAGTCTCTAAATAACCAGCAAAGTTGATAATATATTGATCTAGATAACTTTGTTTTTGATTTAGCATAACATTTTAATATGGAACAACACTAAAGTTTATCAAGTTTATAGTCTTTAATTTTCCAATAATGAGACTTTAAATATATCTACAAATATTGTAACATATATTAGATAATAAATTATCTTCTTTTATAGTCTTCTTGCCTCAAATAGTGTATATTTCATTGCCACTTTAAGTTTTACCAATTCTATGTTTAACTCACGCATATTATCTGTGCAATTACTACCTTTTTACTTCTTGTTCTCAAGTTTCAATCATTTACTCTTAAATTTCAATTTATTGACCATTGATTTCATGTTTTCACTGAAATCTTAATCCACTGATTTGAAAAAATTACATCTCTTTACTACAATAATATAACAAAGTTTATTTATTATCAAATAACAACTATTTTATTATTAATAATTAGCCTACCTTATAATTAGAGTATACATAAAATCTTCTTCTAAAATCATCATTGATCCAAAAATTCACCAAAGAATTTTGATCTCCACATTAACAAAAACCCCCCTCATCATATTACTTTTCACCACATTATCTTCCAGTTAATTTGTAAGATTCATCTTCTATTATAGTTGACAATAATAGAACTTCATGAATGTTTCTTAAAAGAGATATGTAAATGACAGTTTTTGGTTATTGTTGGAAGGGATGGAAACAATCAAATGTTTCATGTTGCTTGGGTGTGGTTGAGATTGAATGTATAGAAACATGAAAATGGTTTATAAAGCTTCTGATTTCAAACCTATAACTTGGAGATGAAAGTGGCTTCACATTCGTATCTGACATTCAAAGGTATGCTCTCATAGTATTCTCTTTTTATTAATTATATATGTTTGTTTATTGTAACTTTTTTTCTATTTAAGATTTTCTTAATGCAATTAAAAACCTAATACCAAATGATGAGTCTAGAATATGTTTAAGGCACATTTATGCTAGTTAGAGACAAACATGAAATAGAGATGATATAAAGTCTCAATTTTAGAGGATAGTCAAAGCCACTTTTATCTCTGATTTTGATGATTAGTTGTGTTGGAATTTTCTTTTCTTTTATTTATTTGTTTATTTATTCATTGATTTATTCTATTTATTTTCTTATAATTTATTCATTTTAGCTAGTATGAATAGAAATTAGGGTTATTAAATGGAGATGTTAGAATTAGTTAGTGTATTAGACATAAGGGACAAAAGAAGTGGTAAAATAAGAAGGACAAGTTAAATGAAGCTAAAAATGGGGATACCAAGACAAAAATGTAGTCTTGAATAGGAGAAAGAAGAAGAAAATCGTGAGAAGAGAGTAGAAGAGAAGAAAAAAACGTGGAAGCTAGGGAAGAAGAAAGAAAACGTGGAAAGAAGAAGAAGAAAGAGGATTTGGCTAAGCTAAGGTAATCTTCTT
>JANIIA010000010.1:34790781-34812808 GCA_027478495.1 Erythroxylum alaternifolium | reverse complement strand
ATATATATAATTTCAGAATTAATTTATTACATTTTATATCCAATAAAAGTTATTCAATATCTTATACAATTGAAATTATGGTTTATTTATTCTTTATAAACAATATTTCATTTATTTTCTCCTATTAGAGAGTACAATTATATTCCTAATAATCTTCTTGTAGACATTATAAATCCACAATTATCTCCAAGACAAAATCTTTGAATTCATTATGAAACTGAATCTTTCGACATCTTATAACCTTTCAATTATATATCAAATGTATTAACCAAGACGCAAGTTCTATTTGGATGTGATTGTCATGAGATTTAAACTTTTTAAACTTCATCTTACTCCCACCATTTATCTTAAGAACTATTCTCCTATAAGCATATATTGAAATAAAAATTTTGCTCAATAGGGTTTATAAGATGATACCAAACCTTTTAGATTTATCATAAATTTATATTTTTCAATTTAGGTCTAAACTTATTAAATAATCTATGCTTAAACTAAGTATCATATCCCAAAATCATTAGCTTAAACTATTTTGAAGTCTTACAATTTCATATCTAATTTAAAATCTTGCTAATTGATTTTATTAAAATTATCGAAGGTAAGTTGTTGTATTAGACATAACTATAAAAGAAATAAATATTAGATTGTATAATATCTTATATTACATTTTGCTTTTTATATAAATCCATGATTTTATGGAACTTTTTTGTGGAGGTATTCATTAGAGAATCTCATTTCCTATAAATAACTGATAAAGTTTGATTCATTATATTAATCTCATCAAAGTGAATTGACATTCTTAATGCTTAATTTCTATGTAGATTTAAATACAATTAATCTTTCAAAATTTAAATTGATATTTCGTTTAATATATGCCATTATATCATATAAATTCATTAGTAAATATATTGAAGCAAAGTATTTATCATTTTTTATTAAATATTATTGCATCCAATGCATCATATGTATAAGATCTAATAATTCAATACCATAATGATCCTTTACCAAAGGTTTACTTGGTCATTCTTCAATGTGACTAGTTTCATACAATTCATAAATATATTGAAAATCATAAAGTTGCATATATATATATATATATATAACTGCACAATAACATAAAAGGAAGGTACAACCAATCATTAGTACACCACTTTATAAAAGAGTAACTAGTACAATAGCTTCAATTTAATGTATAAGGACTTAAAACAGTTACTTGGATTGTCTTTCTATAATTCCTTTAAATCCCTAGCTTTTATATCCTCTAATTTTTTGTCATTAAAGAGCTTAATTAGCTTCTAGGCAAATGGACTGTAAGTTGTTTCTTTGTGGCCTATGGAAATAATATTTTGAGAGTTTATTCTTACATCTCATAATGTTTTAAAATCATTTTGTCTCTCTCCATCTAAACACCATAAATTGTGTTGAATTATGCTATCTTGAAAGCTACCTACTCAATGTCTTTTCTCCTCTGGATGGTGCTATAATATTGAATAATACTAGGCTAGTCTTTATGAGATATGTTTGTGTTACATATTTCAATAACTTCTTTCTAGATTTTGTAAGTTGTATTGGATTAAAGGAATAAATATATTGAGTTCTCGTTTTCGTTCTTGTATAGGGAATAAAGTTAAAAGAATCTTTTGAATTTTTTCACCTTGTCCTGGGTGCTTAGTTTCCCTTTAATAGCTAGCTATGTTATTAGGTCATGCTCTTGGGATGAGGGAACTAAACTAGCTGATACTAGGAAACTTTTGGTGCCAACATTCTAATATTTATCATGCAGAATATATTAGTAAAGGTACTAAAAGGGTCTAGTTTCCATAAAATAACATCAACTTATTTAGCAATGAGATGAACCTAAGGCTTAGAGCTAATATTTCCCTATAGCTAACTGAAGCTAGTGCTTCTTTCATAATGGTTCTATTAGGAATTATTTTTCTTAGAGATTGGAGTAAGGAAACATCATAGAAAGTTCTTGAAGAGGTCCATGTATCATACTGAAAAGAAAATGTTGCGCTATCTCCCAACTTATGAATTATTCTTTTCCTAGCTTTATTCCTTATTCTAAGTATAAGGGATATATTCTAAGAGGAATTTTCTTTAGGCATTAAGTTCCAAAAGCTGCCACCTTTTATGTAAAATGCATGGATTTGTTTTACCTACAAGGAGCATTTTTCATTTCAAATTCTCTATATCCTCTTCATAAACTGCACTCGATTAGTTTCCCTGATTGAATGAACACCCAAGCCCCCCTTTAATTTTTAGCAAACACAAGTCTTTTCAGATCACTTTAGCTAATGCATTTCTTCATATGTCACCTGAATAGATGAACATTTTCAATAGTTTTATCGATGCTTCTTGGGAACCAGATGTAGGAAGTCCATTACTCATGTAAGAGTTTAGTACTAAAATCACTAGCTGTTTTCTACCATCAACTGAAAGGCTTCAACTACACCAAATTGAAATTCATCTTTTGATTTCTCAATTAAGGGATTTAATTTACTATAAATGGCCCTTTAGTGAAGATTGGAATGCCAAGATAGAGAACTAGAGGTTTGGAGGCTTTAGTTACTATAGTGCATTCCGTGCAACTGATGAGAGAGCTTGCATTTAGGAGGACTCTTCTATATATTAATTTCTAGACCTGATATATGCTTAAAGGCAGTTAAAGCTAAAATAAAAAATGATAAAATAGAAATTCTTATAACTTCCATTAAGTTTGGATAAGCTTTAGAGAATAAGATTAGATTATTGGCAAATGATAAACTCGAAATTCTTATAACCTTACGCTTGGAATGAAATTTAAACTTCCTATTCTAAGCTATGCCATTTTTAATGAGTCTGATAAGAATCTATATTCTAAGAATGAAGCATTTAGCACCTTAAATTAGGCTAGTAGAACTTCCATTGATAAATATTCTATACAAAGTAGTGGTTATACATAATCTAATCCATCTAGTAAACTTGGTTAGGAAACCAAAACCAAGCGTGATGTTTAGTAAGAAATCCTAAATTAGTTAGTTGAAAGCTTTGTTAAAGTCTACTTTGATAGCATAGTATTTACTTAGGGACTTTCGGTTGTAGCCCTTGAGAAGATTGTAGAAAAGAAGTACATTATCCCTTATCATTCTTCCCTCAATGAAGGCTCCCTAAATATCAGTCACTTTTGGTAAAATTCTTTTTGTTAGCCAACATGATGGAAATAAGTTTATAGAAGATGTTATAGCAAGCTATTAGGGTACAGTCTCTCATAGATCTTAGGAAGGTGACTTTAGGACTAGAGAAATAAAAGTCTAATTGATTTATTTCAATAATCTTCTTGAGTTGAATAATTCCAAAACAACTTCATATACTAGGTTTTTGTTATAGTTCCATGTTTGATAGAAGAAATAAGCATTTAACCAATTTAGGCCAGGGGCCTGGTGATAAGTAATGATTTAGTTATATTTTTAGTCTTATATTTAATGCATTTTGTTTGTTTATCTAAGTATTTTTATTAATTTTGGTAATTAATTTGTTCATAGTTTTTCCAGTTCTAATTCACTCACTTGGAGAAAAAAGGAACAAATTCGAATAAGTAATTTGGAGCTATTTTGATTGAGTTATGGAAAACATGACAGTGCACGTGGCTATGTTAGAGAGTTTGGAGGCATATTAAGTGTTTTTTATGGAACATGCCAGTGTTGGTTAGTAACACCTGTGTTAAGTAGCAAAAGGGCTATATTGACATTTTACAACTATTTCTATGCACGTGTTAGCTCTAAAAAGTGTCAAGTATCAATTTGGAGAACACAACTATCATCATAACTATTTTGATGTCAGTGTATTTCTCACAATTTGAATTATAAATTTTAAAACCTAAGATTAAGTGACAAAAGGAAGAGGATGCTTAAAAAATATAAGGAGGAACCTTAGAGCATCATAAAGCATAAGAAACAACTAAGAAAACTCCTTTAGAGCAAAATTTCATCAATCTAAAGTCAAATTTTTAGAGATTTTAGGGATTCCAATCATGTCAACTTTGTTTTTTAGCATTTTCTTTAGTTTTAATGTTTCTTTAGGAGAGATTTAAGGATTTAACGAGAATATGCCCACATCATGATCTTCTTATTTGGTTATAATTTCAGACATTCTATAATGTTTTGAATCCATCAACTAATTAGATGATAGATGTCATAGTTAAAGGAACCCTAAATAGGAAGTCACCTAAAGTGATTGAAGAGTTGATTGAAGAGAAGGCTACGAATAGCTATTAGTGGAATTAAATGAGAGCTAATCCTAATAAGCTATTTGAAGTTTATGATGTTGATGTAAATATACCTCTAGTGGTTTAGGTTGAAGCTCTTAGCAAAAATATTGGTGGATTATCGATCATATAATAACTATCTCGAATGATGTTATGTAAGTTATGTGAATGAGGGTGTATAGGCTGAGATTGTCATGCCATTAAGGCTATAATAAAACCGGCTAACATATTAACTATATGGGTGATGTGTCTTGAATATAATATAACATATATAGTAAAACTTACAACCTAGGATTCTAGATTTTTCCAAGGGAATCAAGGGTAACAAAAATATAACCCTCCATCTAGATTTTAGCAACTGCATCCTCTGTGAAAAAAAAACCTAGCCTGGAAAATATCGTGATTAAATTTATTTAGGTATTTGAAATTCAATTTCAAGCTACCAAAACTTCATTGAGGAACCTAGATGCTTCTATTTATAATTTAGAGAATAAAATTAAATAGCTTCTCAAGTTGATTTTTGACAAACCATAAATAGGTCTGCTTAGTAACGCTGAGATAAATAAGCATGTGAATGTAATCACTCTTAGAATTGGTACATAGTTAAGTGTGGAAAAGAAATAAGTGAACTAGGTGAATACTTAGATAAAGGAAAAGGACAAGAAGATAAAGAAGGTGAGCAACCTAAGCTAGTGAAGGAGTTCAAGCTTACCATCCCATATCTAGTGAAACTGAAGACTGATTGTATAGACAAATAGTTTGGTAAGTTCTTAATATACAATTTTTTAAAAAGTTCAATTACCTTTTATTGTGGTTTTTTCGTAGATGCCAAAGAACGGTCAATTTTTAAAGGAGCTACTATCGAACAAAAGGAAGTCAGAGGGACTATCCATAGTGTCATTTAGTAAGAAGTGTTCAATTATTCGTTAAAAAAAACTACCTAAGAAAATAAAAAATCTAGGGAATTTCATGGTCCCTTTCTTAATTGGTAGTTTATCAATTGAAAAAGCATTAGATAACTTGAGGGCTAGTATTAACTTGATACCCTATAAGCTATTTGAGAGATTGGGGTTAGGAGAACCAAAAACAATAAGGATGAGCATACAATTAGCTGATAGGTTAATCAAATACTTTAGAGGCATCATGACAAATTGATATTCCCATGTGATTTTATCATATTAGATATAGATGAAGACATTGAGAAACGGAGTTAGGAATGAACATCTTTACATCCTCTAAAAAGAACAAGTATATTTAAAGGCTCCAAGGATGTTCTTGAAATAAGTTAAGCCAAATGCTTAAGCTTAGATTACTTCTAGATAGTCTCTCTATCACTCTTTTATAGGGACAAAATTTTATTGCTATTCTTCCCATATAGGATCAGATTGTGAAAGAATCTAGTATCCATATGTACTTTATTTAGCCAATTGACAATAGCTTTTTGTTTCAACATAGAATAATGTTTTTCTAGAGCTTGTGAATAGTCATCATATGCCTTTTTTTCTCTAACTTTTAGTATTACATCTTATAGGAATAAATCAATCTGAGTTTAAACAAAGCATAATTCTTTATTACTTTGGTGATACTTAAACTGACTTTTTAATTTTTTTCACTGTATGGCTTCTTCAACTTATTTTTCACATATTATAGCTTTCTCATAAAATTGTATGATTCAAATCCCTCTACTTTGATACTCATGCCTCTCTTAATAGCTTCCTTATATACTTGTATGACCTAAATCCTTATACTTTGATACGTATGCCACTCTTACAAATTCCTTATATACTTATATGATTCAAATCCCTTTACTTTAATACCTATACCTCTCTTAATAGCTTCCTTAAAAACCCTTTAACATTAGGAAACTATAATTTCTCTATCTTAGTACCTAGTATAACTTTAGTGGGATAGTGGTTTGAGTAACGAGAATTATAAAAAATTCCTTAATATTTGTGAATTTAGGGAGACACTATGGATTTTCCAAGGAACAATCTAGACTTTTCCTAATTAACCAACTTCATTCTTATTTATTGCTTAACGTAAAATATGTTTTATTGAATTTTAGATTAGTAAGTTGAGTTAAATTTAAACAGTTTAAGTTCTCATTACTACTCTTATTACTTAACACCTCTCCTTTAACTTCTTGAGTGAGTAAGATACTATTAAAATCACCTATAACTAGCCATGGATTTTGGATGGAAGAGACTAACTTCATCAAGCCCCTTTATCGTAAGTTCCTTTGGAACTCATAATTTGTAGAATAGAGAAAAAGTTATTTCAAAACTATCTAGGTACAAAATAACCAGAAAGTGGTTAAACCAGTAAAATGATAGCTAGTTGATCACCTTAACTCTCCTTGGATTATAAATTATAACAATTCTTCTATTATAGTGAGGTTGGTGATTTGATTATACATCCCAATCTTTACCAAACACCTATATAAAAATTTGAAGCTTATTTTCCCTAACTTTTGTTTCTAAGATCCTTATCAAATAAGGTTTATTTGATTGCAGATAATCATAAATTATTTGCTAATTTTTAGGATAATTAATTCCGCTAACACTCTAATCCAAAATTATATCGTTGGGGGTCAGGGTTTGTTACCCCTTCTTCTTTGGTTTTCTCTTTGGTTTCCTCTTGTATTGGTATCAAAAGCTTCACCTATTCCATGTTTGCCTAATAGGTTATCTCCAACTAGACTCTCCTTTTCTCACATCCCTCATACACCCTTCTAAGTAGTCTTTAAGGTCTTCAAATCTATTTAGGCATCCATTACCTTATTAGTCTCTTTGAGCCTTATTGATACCATACTAATTAGATCAGGAAAACTTTAAGGTTTTATGTTTAGAGCAAGGTTAGAGCAATCCACTGCTTTTGAAGAAGAAGAAGCCTTGTATAGGTGTATAGGTGATTTAGGGAATCCCTCTTTATTAATCTCCTAAGGAATAGGAGAGACATTAGAAGGACTGGCGTAAACCTTCCTTGAGATTGCAACGAGATAAGGGATGAGTTTGTTTACAATTTAACTGATAGATTATTTACTCTATCCATTTATTTGTATTCCTTAGTTACTCCTTGAGATGAAGGCTTCCATTAATAACTAACTAATATATCATCTTCTATAAGCTCTCCTCTCTTACTTGATCTCATAATAGGTTCAAAAAATTGTAAATTCATATCTACTTCAATATATATTCTAGTATATCTAACATTTTTTATGATATCAATATGCTCACTAGGCAAAATGATCTATAAATTGAGTTAGCTATATAACTTATTCTAGTTATGGAATAATATTCTAATAGTAATCTTTGAAATTTCACTCAAACAAGAATGTGCTCAAGCGTCATATCTTTTTAATCTAATCCTAGTCTCCATTTTAAAAACAAATACTTGTCTTGTGTATGCCATGAGCCATATTCTAATATTCTCTGCAAAACAATATTAAAGAGAAAGAGAAAGAGAAAGAGAAAGAGAAAGAGAGAGAGAAAGAGATCATCTTCATTAATGAGTACATTATATAATCTAAGCTTTACCCAATTATCGGTTGCCCATCTTTAAATCATTATAAAGCTAGCCTCTTGTCTGTAAAAAAATCCTATCAAGATGTATAAGAATTTCTCAACTCCTTGCTTAAGGACCTTTATAGGTAGGGTGACTACTTATAAGCTACTTAAAGAAGATGAAGATAGAGGGTGAAGGAGATAGTTAAAGTGTCCCTAATAACTTAACTATAACTAAAATGTCCCTATTAACTTAGCTTCAAGTTTTCTAATAAGCAACTATTAAGTTAATAGGTTATTATGAATATCTAAAGTTGATAATAAAGAAGCTTTTTGTGTGTTAAAACTTGAGCTAAGGATAGATGAAAGTAATTTAACGAGACGCTTAAAGAGGATCTTTTGAGAATCAATTAATAATAAGAAGAGAAAATAACAAAGAAAGAGGGAATAAGGATAAAGGGATTAATAAAGAAGAAGGAACATGGATCAATCAAGCAATGGATAATGAGAGAGTAAAGAGGAGTGTCTAATACCCTTCCCAAAAAGGAAAGGAACTTAACGAGCTCCTAAACAATAAAAGTTCTACCAGACTAACAGTTACTGATAAAGAAATGAATTTATTTAAAATAAAAAAGAAACAATTTAGAGAGAAACTAGAGAACGACTAAGCATTATATAATTAATGTTAAAACTATTTAGATTTAGTTGTTTTTGACTTTATTTATATAAAATTCTTTTTTAATTTTATTAATTTTATTATATTTCTATTACATATTATATATTAGATTAGTAATTGTTAAATTCTTATTCAATAAACCATTGGGTCCTTATACTTTTTAAATGGCTAGTTCAATATGTATGTATGCATAAATATCATTTTTATGTACCTCACATATGTTTCCATATCAAAGCCAACTAATCTAGAGACAAACTTTGATATCTTTATCATTCATTCACTATTTACATAATATAGTTTTGCATAATCAGGATGAGATTTCATCTGATCAAATTTTATTTTTTAATATTATACATTGCCTAACATAATCCCTTTTTTTACATTTTGACTAGTTAGAAAAGATATCTCTCTTAATTTTAATGACAACACATTTTTTATGAGAGAGAAGCTCCATCCTCTAAGTTATGCATGGCCTGATCTTTTCCCTATCAACAAACTCTCAATTTTTACCTCTGCTTTTCCTTTTCATTCTTCATCCTTCTTTTAAATGTTTTTAGTTGTCTACTTTCCCTATACTTTCTCCACGAGCTTAGTTTTTAGTTATTTTTTATATTACCTTGTACATTATTTCCTTTTGAGGAAATATGTCAGTCGTAGAAAAAATCTTTCTCCTCTCCATCTTCTCCTGCCGTTAGCCCTGTCAGTTGTAGCAAAAATATTTTGCCTCTCCACCTTTTCCTGTTGTTAGCCCTACTTCATTTCTCCTTCCTCCCCTCTTACAAAATTAGTTGCCACCCGTAATAAGTCAAATCATCGTCTTCCTTATACTAAAACTCTAGTCCTTACCCTTCTTCCTAAGCATACCTAGCTTTAAGTCTTGGATGACTTAAGTGAAAAAATTAAGCTCCATTACTATAGTAGACTTAAGGATCATCAAGTTATGATGGCTTTTGAAGGAAGGAGCTGCTTATTAGAACTCTACTCTTATTGGATATTTTTTTAGATAAGAGGGTTTCCTACCCTTTTATAAAATCCTAGCATTTATCAAATTGGAAGCAATATAGCATAACTGATGTTTTTGTTAATGATAAATACATTTTCTTCTTTAAGTTCTCTTGCCCATTCCTTGTGAAGAAAGCATTAGAAGTTGGAATATGACATATCTTAAAAAAACCTTTACTTCTTTAAAGTTGGAGAACTAGCCAAAGCCTAGATGATATAAGATCCACTAACATTCCTATCTGGATGTGTGTTTATAAGGTTCCATTAGAATACTATAACACTAGTGGTTACTACATAGCTAGCTACCTTAGGAAGCCTCTGTGCTTAAACCAACCCACTAATGAAATCAAATGTATTAGCTTTGCTAGAATTTGTATACTTGTTGATGCAATGAAGGATTTTCTTGAAGAAATTCCTATTTTATGAAAAAATGACAACCTTGAGTTTACTGAGGATGTAATAAAACATATTCCTAGATGCTTAAATCAATGAGCCCAAATAAAATATAGAGACCAACTGGTAGAATTTTCAATATAGGTTAGCTCTGAATGCTAATGGGACTATGTGGGGAAACATTCCTAGCAACTTTGATGAGGAGTGTAAGATCCCAACATACACCCTAGGAGCAATATAGCATATCTAAGGTGTATTAAGAAGTGAACATAAAGAACTAACTGCATTTAAGTATAGTAAGGGTTATAATGGTAATTAATTTAAAAAAGATAGGGGTAAATTGATAATTCGTTCATTTTGGCATGGAAAAGAATGATTATATGTGAAATATGGACTAGGATGAAATCAATTGATGATGTTATATGTCAATGTGGGAACTGAAGGAAGAAGAAGGACCAAATGTGCAATTTTGACTAAAGTTAACACATGGTCCAATAGGATTGAAGCATATGCGTAAGTCTAGAAAGTTCATGAAATGGGAGTAGAAGAGAGGAGAGAGGGACAGTGATATGGGGTTTTAACTCCAGAATTTTCTTTTCTCATTTCCTCACCATTTCATCTTTTTAATCACATTATTTTACATAAGGAATCAAGCAAATCGTAAGTGGACATCAAGGTAAAAGTTAGTGGTTTTTCTTCTCATCTTCATCTTTCTTTGCTTTTCTTATGAAGATCTAGAATTATGAGGTTATAATTGGGATTGAGATACGTATTTGTGGTATTTCTAGTTGGTGAATCACACAAAGCTAAAGGGGAAGAGAAGGAAAAGTATTAGAAGAGCTAGTTAGCTAATTTCATAGTTTAGGACTACACTCAATTTAATTTGTGATTGCGCCTGTTTGAATATGTACAAAGATTAATTTGGACATATAACGGTTTCTCGAATGGTGTCTTGATATTACTTTACATGGAATTGGTTGAATATGACAAGAGAGTAATGTTTAGTGGAATTCAGTCTAGGGTTCACTTGAACCAGTCCGATTGTTTTGACCATAACTCGGCCTATAGAGCTCAAAATTGGGTGATTTTAATTGGAGATGAAACTTAAGACAGAGAAATAAAAAAATTTAGAAGAGATAAGACCTAATTCTAGCTAAATGATATTGGAACTTGAGATCGAAAGTGGTGACTTGATGTTGCCCTTGTTTTGGAGCAGCTTGTGGTTTTTGGTACATATCTCATGATTTAGAAGTCCAAATGGCCTAATTTTTAATGATATGGAAACTAGAAAAATAAGGTAACAAATGTTTTGAAGAAGTAAATGCCTAATTTGAATGTTTTCTATGTAAAAATTATAGAAAACTGGAGACCATTGTGTGATTTGCCTCTTGACCGATTTGTTTACCCTTTTTAGACCCACCATATGCCCAACCCAAATTGCACTAGTTTAACTTTTTTTTTGCTTTCGATTTTTATTGAATTCCACCAAACCTTTTTGGATGTTTACAAAACTTTTCACAAACCTAGAAATAAATGAAATATGACTTACCATACGTGAATTGGGTGATTAAAAATTAAAATTAAAAATTTAAGATTGAACATAATGCATGCTAAAGGAAATTTACATGTATATAGATGAGTTATTTGCATATTTATTGCTTATATGTGTATAGTATGACTATACAAGTTTTCATACTAATTTTATGAATATAATTAAGTACAATTTAACATCGTTTATATTTAAATGATGTATAGGAATTTATATACTCGAATTATGTGAATATACATGGAGAAACACAACTAAACAAAACATGTATGAAATAAATCATATAAGTACATATGATTGGTATAATATTCTAATAGTGTTAAGTTATGACTTGCATGTGTGAAATTAAATAAAGATTTTAAGATTTCAAATGAACACCATATTATTTGTCAATATATTAATTATAAAATTGGAAAATGATTAAAGGAAAATGTTACAGGGCCTATTCATTGTTTTGGAGGTGGATAGATAGGTATCTATCTATGCTTACAGAGTTACAGTTTAGCTGCTATAGTTTGACACCAATTATGTCTTCATTTCGAGACTATAGTGTCTCTACAGTTTGATGCCTTCGTGTATCTATAGTTTGATACTTTTGGGTATCTATAGTTTGATATCTTCAAATATCTACAACTTCCATTATCCACACTACAGGAATGTGCATGCCTAATATAGAAAGTAAATTAAATAGTTTTAAATAAGAGATATAGCATGACAAAATGAATAATTTGTATTGATGAGCAATGAATATCAATATTTTAGCTTATAAATATGAATTTATGGTATACAAATAACATATTGAAGCATATTTCCATTATGTACCTTGATTAATTATGCCATCACTATTTATATAAGCTTATGATGTTTATGAATGTGAGTGTGCTTGGCGGATGACTGTTGTGAATCGTCATCTAAACTAAGCATTTCCCTACTAAGTTTTCAAGCTTAGCACGAGTGTTAATCCGTGTAGGTTCAAATAATAAGAGTGAAGCATAGGGATCATTTCTAGGGACCAAGGCCAAACGTGGTAAGGTGTCATTATGCCTCCAAATTAAACCGTAATAGCTTACACAATAGTATGGGCAAGTAGAGTATTGTTCCCATAGAGAACTATAAAATATGCAACTAACTCACATCAAGCAAGCAATGAGATTATTTAACTCTCAATTAAATTGCAAAAATTTACTAAATTCAAGAAAGAAAAGGCACGAGTGTGAAATTAGACACTAAAATAATAATTAAATAAGCACATACTTAAGATTACTATTAAGAAGACCTAAACACACACTAATTAACTAAAAAGAACTATATACCAAGCACACACTAATAATCAAAACTAACAAAAGCAGAGAAGGGGGTGAGAAGAGGAGAAGAGAAAACACACTCACACTCATGGTTTTGGGGGGTTTTTATATGTATGTGAAATTAACTTGAAACAACTAATTAAATAAACCAAATAACTAATGCTAGTAAAGGTCAAATTATAATGAAAACAAGTAAGAAATTCGAAAGCAATTATTAAGGGAAATTCAATAATTAAAACTTCCAATTGCAAAAGTGCTCACTAAGACCTTCAATTTATTCCAATCATCAAGATTCAATAGATTAATGACGTGTTATGTGCATGTGTTCATGGATCCACCTAATTAACTTGTCCCTTGAAGCGCAAGCAAACAAATCCTTTTGGAAGAAAGAGATTTAAACCTAGCATGCAATTTAACAATCAAGCAAAAGCAATAAGAGCATAATCATGGCTTAAGGATCTTAATCAATCAAGCAAAACTAGCATGCATTGAATAAGATTAAAGTTTAGGTTCCTAAATTATTAAGATCAAAACTAGCATGCACTTTAATAAGTTATTGCTACTCCATCAATTAATTATAAGACATGCATATAATCAACCAATTCTATCATTCAAATCATGCAAGATCTATCAAATTTCGGATTTTAATTAATCAAACATGCTCCGCATTCAAAAGTAGGAACATAAACACATGAACAACTCACAAAACATAAGATTATGAAGTTCAAACTCTCACGGAATTAAAAGAAGTTCAAAGTTACTTACTTTTACAATTGAAACAGAATTATTAGCCTTGCATGTCTTGAAAATAAAACCCTAACAATTGTTATGTAAAGAAGAAAAGATGAAGAGAATAAAGAACTACTGTTCACATAAATAGTGCCATGTGAACAGTAGCAAACAGTACCTGGGAATAGTAAAAAATTCGTGTCTTTAAATAATGAGCTACTAGGTCCTATTTATATTGGTGATGAGAGAGGAAGTCTAGTCCTTATAGAATACTAACTAAGGAGGAGGAATCCATAAAGGATTTGGACTTCTTGGAGAATAAGGAGAAGAGGAATCCATAAAGGATTTGGACATCTTGGATAATAAGGAGAAGATGAATCCATAAAGGATTTGGACTTCTTGAAGTAGATAAGATCAAATTGGTATGGACCACACGTGTATATCTAGTCCAATAAATGCTTGTCACATCATTGTTCATGGATCACAATCCAAACATCTTAGAAACTTGTTGTCATGTTAGAAATTTCATTGACGAAACTATTTGCATTGACAGATATCCATTTGCGCTATCGAAAAAGAATCCTTGTGGAACTAGGATTCCTAATCAAGGTAGGATTCACAATCCAAATCAGACTAGGATTACTAGTCCATCGATGATTGTTGCTGTCAAAATCTCATTTTGCCACAATTCGCCAAAATAGGAAATCCTAGATGAAGTAAGATTCCTAGTGTAAGTCAGAATCCAAATCTTAGTCGAATTAGGATTCTTGTAACTTTGTCTATTCTTACTCTTTTCGACCTCCTCGTTCCAAATATGAACTCCATTTGTGCTAAATAAGCTTATTTTAACTCATATTCTTCATTTCAAGTCCAAATGTACATGAAAAGTACAAAACAAGATAAGTTAGACATTTTAGGTACCAAATGAGAATAAAAAACTAAGTGTTAAGGTACTAAAAAGATAGGAAAATATGAGTGCAACAAATTCTTATATACTAAGCTCTCGCTTGTCCTTAAGTAAGGAAAAGAAGAATAAAAAACAATAATAAAAACTAAGAACTAAGTGTGGCAAAAAATAAAAAAAGTGCAAGAAAACCATTTAAGTGAAAATTCTTCTCTTAATCCCCAACCATATCAAAGAATGCAAATTTTATACTAGAACTTAGTCAACCATGGTCACAACATAAAAGACATAAACTCACTTTAAATGTAAGCAATAAGTTGAATAGCATTAAGAAGTTAGATGAAATCCACAATATATCAAAATAATAGGTCCTCTCCTTGATATACACTCCAACACTCATGTGTTTAAGGCTCATGTGTTTAACTCTCAAAATTTCAATCAATGAGCACAACCTACCATAAGCTTACGTTTCAATCTTAACAAAGCATACATGCATATCATAAAATCAATACCCCAAACATCAAAAATTTCACCAAAGAAAATAAAAGTTTGCGGCATTTGATCCCTAGAACTAATATTCCCTACACGTTGGCATCTGTCACATGACTTAACAAATTGAATTGCATCTTTAAATAAAGAAGGCCAAAAGAAACCACATTCCAAAACCTTATGTGTTGTCCTTTTACCACCAAAATGCCCACTAGAAGAATATGTATGACAAAAGTAAGAATGGAATGAAATTCATGACAAAAAGTACAAATGAAATGAAATTCATCTTATGGTAGACATCTCCTAATAATTTGATCAGCACAAAATTTCCACAGGTAAGGATTATCACAAAAATAATGTTTAGCATTAGCTCAAAATTTATCACGTTGGGATTTGGACATACCTAAGGGTACCTCATTGGTAACTAAAAAGTTAACTAAATTAGCATACCTTGGTGAGGAGAAGAAGAGTAAAGTGCATACAACTGCTGATTAGGAAAAGTTTCCCTAACTTGCGCGCCATCTTGCTACTGTGCATTTAATCTACTCAAGTGGTCAGCTACCAAGTTTTCAGCTCATTTCTTATCCTTAATTTCAAGATCAAACTCTTGCAAGAGCAAGACCCATCTAATCAATCTCGGCTTAGATTCCTTTCTCTTCAAAAGGTAGTTAAGAGCTGCATGATCAATGAAAACAATAACCTTTGTACCAAGTAAGTAAGATCTAAATTTTTCAAGAGCAAAAATAACAGCAAACAATTCCTTTTCAATCTTATGGTAATTGCATTGAGCATTATCAAGTGTGCGAGAAGCATAAGCAATAACATGCAAAACTTTACCCTTCCTTTTACCAAGGACAGCACTAACAGCATAGTCACTAGCATCACACATGATCTAGAATGGAAGGTCCCAATTAGGTGGCTGAATAATGGGTGTGGATGTTAACTTGCTTCTTAGCAAATTAAACGCAACCTTGCACTCCTCAGAAAAGATGAAGTCGACATCTTTGGCTAGCAACTTGCACAGGGGTGCAGTAATGTGTGAGAAGTCCTTGATAAATCTTTGATAGAAACCTGCATGTCCAAGAAAAGAATGAACCTCGCTCACAGAGGAGGGGTAAGGCAAGGACAAGATAATGTCTATATTAGCTTTATCAACTTCTAACCCATGTGCACTAACCATATGACCCCAAACTATCCCCTGTTCTACCATAAAATGACACTTTTTATAATTCAAAACAAGATTAGTTTCCATGCATCTTTCCAAAACAAGAGCTAAATTTGCTCTAATGATCAAAAGTATCACCATAGACAGTAAAATCATCCATAAACACTTCAATGATCTTTTTAACAAAGTCAAAAAATATGATCATCATGCATCTTTAAAAAGTAGCAGGTGTATTACAATGACCAAAAGGCATACATCTATAAGCAAAAGTACCAAAGGGGCAAGTAAAGGTAGTCTTTTCTTGATCTTTAGGAGCAATTACAATCTGATTATAACCACTATATCCATCAAGAAAGTAGCAAAAAGACTTATCTGTAAGGCGCTCCAACATCTGGTCCATGAAAGGCAAAGGAAAGTGATCCTTGCGAGTTGCAATATTCAACTTCCTATATTCAACACACATGCACCGCCCACTCTGAATGCGCACTGGGACTAACTCATTTGCCTTATTCTTTTCAACTATAATGCCAATTTTCTTAGGAACCACATGGATAGGACTTACCCATTTGTTGTAAAAAATAGGGTATATGACACCTGCATCAAGTAGCTTAATAATTTTTGCTTTTACCACCTCCATCATTGGTGGATTAAGTCTCCTTTGCATCTCCCTTGATGGCTTGGAATCATCCTCTAATAGCATGCGATGCATACACATAGTTGGACTAATTCCTTTGATGTTAGGTAAAGTCCATCCAATTGCTGTTTTGTGATCCTGAAGTACTCTCAAAAGTCTCTCCTCCTGCACAGTTGTTATATTCTTTGCAATAATCACAGGATGTGTATCATTAGATCCAAGAAAATCATATTTCAAATGATTAGGAAAAGGTTTCAATTCCAACTCAGGAGCCTACAAAACAGAGGGTAAGACTTTCTTATGGGAAATAGGTATGTCAATAAAATCATTTCCAAATCGAGACACCTATTGCAAAGATTGCAAAGCCATAATTGCATCAACCACATTCTTATCCAAACTCACGGCTTGATCATCATCACATTCATTCAGAACTGACGACATTAATGCATTAATTAAAACAACATTCAAACCATCAACACATGCAAAAGTCGAAACCCTCTCAATCCAAATATCCATTACATCCAAACATTTAACCTCATGAATATCATCATTAAATTTCATAGCATTCTTAAAATCAAACACTACTACTTGATCATCAATGCGTATAGACAATATGCAATCATCACAATTAATCACAGTCTTAACATTTTTCAAGAATGGTCTACCTAGCAAAATAGGTGCACGAGTGTGAATGTGATCATCACCAGTGTTAAGAATGTAAAAATCACAGGGAAAGACCAATTTACCAATTTTAACTAACACATCCTCCAGTAAACCTATAGGATAAACAAAAGACCTATCAACAAGTTGAATAACAGCACTTGTATTTTTCAAAGAGATATTAAGAGTATCAAAAGCAGATTTAGGAGTAACACTAATGGATGTTCCTAAGTCACACATGGCCATTTCAAAACAAGTATTACTAATCACATAGGGGATAGAAAATGTACCTTTGTCTGTTTGTTTAACAAGAAGTTTCTTTTAAAGAGTTGCACTCACATTCTCACCCATGTCGACAATGTTGCCATTTTTTACCTTGTGGGCTCGCTTGGTTGTGCACATCTCTTTAAGAAACTTGACATATTTCGGGACATGCTTGATAGCATCAAGTAGAGGAATGTTGATTTCCAGTTTTTTAAACAACTCCAAGATTTCCTTCTCCTTTTCTTCCATTTTGGACCTTGCAGAACTTAACGGGAAAGGGGGAGTTAGTTTAAAATTGGATTTCATTGGATCAGAAGTTACCCTTAGAGCATTGGAGCTCTCAACCTTGGATGGATCAAATGGGTGCGCCTGGGGTTTTGTGGTGGGTGTATCGATTTCAAGTTCCTCTTCCTCCTCCATTGCTATTTCCTTGAGCTTTTGTACTCCAATTGGCTTCCCAAACCTAAGTTGAGTAGCATGGACGGATTCCTTTGGATTCAAGGCTTAGGTAGGAAGCTTAGCTGAACTTTGAGCATCAAGTCGACTTATAGTGGAAGCTATCTAACCAACTTGCTTCTCCGAATTATGTATGCTAGCCTCAGTTTTTTGCTACATTGCCTCATTTTTTTTCTGAAAATTCACGAAATTTTATTGCATAACATAATTGTTAGTAGCCATAGATTTCACAAGTTCTTTCAAATCATCAAGAGAATTATTAGAAGAAGAAGGAGTAGAATATTGAGGGACGGGTTTTGGGTGAAATTGTGCATTCAGTTGGAAACCCGGAGGTGGTGGGTTCAGTCTATTGCCACCATTGTGCATGAGTGGTTGTTGATTTCCATAATGCAAATTTGGATTATCTCTCTAGCCAGGATTGTAAGTATTTCCATATGGATCATACCTGCATTGTGGGTTAGCATTAAAACCTCCACCTAAAGCATTGGCATGCTCAATTGGGTCATCTTACATGGTTGGACACATATCAATACTATGACCATTCATATATCGAAAACTTTTACTTGCTGCACATTACCACACATCATAGCATGCACAAGAGAGGTCAGTTCATCAACTTTATTTTCAAGCGAAGAACTACTTACCTTATTCATGCGTTTAGCATGAAAATCACCACTAGTGCCAAATTGCTTGGAATTTGCTGCCATGTTAGATATCAAGTTTTAGCAGCTCCAGAGTTTTTTCAACAAGAGCACCACCACTTGCCGCATCTATAATACTTTTATCTTGAGGTGTAAGGCCCTCATAAAAGTAATGGATGAGCAGTTGGTTTGGGATCTGATGGTGAGGGCACTAAATGCAGAGTTTTTCAAACCTTTCCCAATATTCAGAAAATATTTCACCATGAGTTTGTCTTATGCCATATATTTCTTTCCTAATATTTGTAGCACGAGAAGCTGGGAAATATTTCTCCAAAAACACCCTCTTCAAGTCATTCCACTGAGTGATGCAACCGGGAGGAATAGAGAATAACCATTCTTTAGCCACCCATTTCAAAGAGAAGGGGAAAGTTTATAGTTTTACTTAGTGTCCCTCCACCCCTTGCAGTTTCATTCCATTACAAACCATATGGAACTCCTTAAGATGAGAATGAGGATCTTCACCTGCAAGACCATTAAAACAGGGCAATAGATGGATAAAACCATATTTCAACTCAAAGTTAGCATTTTCCACATTAATACATAGGGGTTGGTTATCAAAGTTAGAAGCGGCAAGCTCCTTTAAAGAACGTTGGGGTTGGACTGCCATTGTTAAAGGATTGATTTGAGATGAATTTGATGTCGATGATGATGATTCTCCTACTTCAAGCTCTGGAAGAAAAAGAGGGTTGAATAAGCAACTCTTTTCATCTTGGGTGCTTGAAAAAGGATCAAAAAGCGATGAGCATATGGGTGATTGGTCTAAATGGACATATTGGTTGATGTAAAATTGCTCGATTTCTTCTTCAGTAAGTTGTTGCTCAAACGGTTTGGACATGCAACCTACAAAAGAGAGATAAATAAACACAAAAACAAACTTCAAAAGGAGTTAGTATAAATTAAGTTCCCTGGCAAAGGCGCCAAAATTTGGTAAGGTGTCGTTACGCCTCCAAATTAAACCCTGAAAGCTAACACAGTAGTATGGGCAAGTAGAGTATCGTTCACCCAGAGAACTATAAAATATGCAACTAACTCACATCAAGCAAGCAATGTGATTATTTAACTCTCAATTAAAATGCAAAATCTACTAAATTCAAGAAAAGGCACTAGTGTGAAATCAGACACTAAACTAATAATTAAATAAGCACACACTTAAGACTACTATTAAAAAGAACTAAGCACACACCAATTAACTAAAAAGAACTAATATGCAAAGCACACAGTAATAATCAAAAACTAACAAAAGCCGAGAAGGGGTGAGAATAGAAAATACACTCACACTTATGGTTTTTGGGGGCTTTTATATGTATGTGAACTTAACTTGAAAAACTAATTAAATAAACTAAATAACTAATGCTAATAAAGGTCAAATTTGAATCAAAAAAAGTAAGAAATTCGAAAGCAATTTTAAAGAGAAATTCACTGGTTAAAACTTCCAATTGCAAAAGTGTTCACTAAGACCTTCAATTTATTCCAATCATCAAGATTCAATAGATTAATCACGTGTTATGTGGATGTGTTCATGGATCCACCTAATTAACTTGTCCCTCGAAGTGTAAGCAAACAAATCATTTTTACAATAAAGAGATTTAAAAATAGCATGCAATCTAACAATCAAGCAAAAGCATTAGGAGCATAATTATGGCTTAAGGATCTTAATCAGTCAAGCAAAACTAGCATGCATTGAACAAGATTAAAGTTTAAGTTCCTAACTTATTAAGATTAAAACTAGCATGCACCTTAGCAAGTTATTGCTTCTCCATCAATTAATTATAGGACACGCATATAGTCAACCAAATTTAGCATTCAAATCATGCAAGATCAATCAAATTCTAGACTTTAATTAATTAAACATGCTTCAGAATTCAAGAGCAAGAACATAAACACGTGAACAACTAACAAAACATAAGATTATGAAGTTCAAAATCTTATGGAATTAAAAGAAGTTCAAAGTTACTTACTTTTACAATTGAAACAAAATTACTAGCCTTGCATGTCTTGAAAATAAAACCCTAATAATTGTTATGCAAAGAAGAAAAGATGGAGAGAATAAAGAACTACTGTTTACGTGAATAGTGCTGCGTGAACAGTAGTGAGCAATACTTGGGAATAGTAGAAAAATTTGTATCTTTAAATAATGAGCTACTAAGTCCTATTTATATTGGTCATGAGAGAGGAAGTCTAGTCCTTACAGAATACTAACTAAGGAAGAGAAATCCATGAAGGGTTTGGACTTCTTGGAGAATAAGGAGAAGAGGAATCCATAAAGGATTTGGACTTCTTAGAGTAGATAAGATCAGATTGGTATGATGGGCGCTTAGCTCTCAGGGTTACTTGAAACAACGTCTTTGTAGACATTTACGTTAAGTTACATGTTCTCATACATGGTTGTGAAAGCCACAATAACTTCATTTCTTCTATTATTTGTCTCGTCTTTACCCTAATTCATCTCCTTTTTGCTTCATAAGGGTAAATAAGATCAAACGTTGATAGAAAGGCTCTAAGGATGCAAATTTAGGTCATTTTGGTTCTTGTTCCTCCAACTTATACCTAAAGAAAAATATGAACCAATATAAGTATCTTAAGTGCAGTATAATATTAATCACTAAGCATTAGGGAATATATATCAATAATTAAGCACTTATCAAGTTTCCCTATCCTTAGCTTTTGACAGCCCTCACGTAAAACTAAAAATCAAAATTAAAAGAAATCACTTCCTTTTTTCATATTTACCAAAATTAAATAGTCATAAGAAAAGAGGAAAAACTTTCAAAACCATGTAAAAAATTAAATATTCAATAATTTTACTCATAATCAATCAATAACCATTCCCTTCAAAAACTAAGCAATATAAGAGTATAATTTAACAAGTTATGTTTAAAAATAAGTAAATCTACAGTTACACTCAAACACCTTTCATAGTCAAGACATTCCATAACTTTACAGATCATTCAATTCTCTACCACTAAGGATTCATATGTATAATTATGAATTAGAGGACTTTTCAAGGTTATAATGGGGCTAAAGTTTGAGGTGAGAAGTATCTAGATCATGTAGTTTAAAAGCCATCAAAACTAGTGAAGTAGGAAAAACACTCAAGGGAGTATCAAGTGCAAAAATTAACATCTACTCAAAGTTAGGTACCATTCATATGATGAACGCAAAAACTCTGCTTTATAGCTTATATTCAAGCCTTCACACCACAAACCATATGAAACATAAACAATTAGAAGAAATCCACTATAATATTATGGTAAATAATACATTATAATATTAAAAAGTAATCCTTCATAAATTCTCCCTTATTTGCATCATAATCAGTTCACCCATTCCATACAATTTTAGGAGGAAAGACTAACAT
>JANIIA010000010.1:34489357-34505147 GCA_027478495.1 Erythroxylum alaternifolium | reverse complement strand
TTTTGTTCTGTTCCGTCTTCAGATTTCTGTCTCGTCCCGTCTCTGCATCTTGAAGATAGCAACCAAACAGACAGTTAGTGATCACTATATCGAGGTACTAAAGTCTAAACCTTTCTTCTCTTAAGTTAGTTTAATTCCTTATTCATTGCAAAAAAAAAATCATTAAGGGCTCCTTTTATTATCTTATATTCAACTTTAGAAATGAATGCAAGGTAAGATAAATCTTTAAGATGAGATCTAGTTATTACCTTCTGTTAAATTTCACATAAATTTTGATTCGAAGGATGGTTTCCAATATCTTGGGAGTTCCTCATCTTTGTTGTGTCCCTTACTTGGTTTAATAATATGAATGATTTATTGGTGATCACTCTTATTTTCTTCAAGAGTTAATGCCTTTAGTTCTTTGGGTATACCTATATTATCATCTTTAAAACCTTTCTTAAAAATAAGTGATTTAGATTCATTAAAGACAACATGCATAGATGTAGGCTTTGCTAGTTAAGGAATAGCGAAGACAAATTCTCTCATTCGCTATAGAATCAAACTTTACTAAGATGTTTTTTGTGTTTAAGACATAGCACTTACAATCGAAAACCTTAAATTAATTGACTTTTATCTTCTTTGCATTTCAAATTTCATAGGTAGTTTTATCTAAATTTGATCTTATATGGACTCTATTTAAGATGTGATAAGTGATGGTGACTACCTTTGCCCAAAAAATTTAGAAAGATCATACTCATTGATTATAGTCCTATCCATTTTTTAAAGTATTATTTTTCCTTTTATAACTTCATTTTGATGAGGGATTCTTGGTGAAGAAAATTTGTGAACGACCCCAAGTAAATCTACTAAAATCATCAACTATAACAAAAACATAAAATTAACACCTAGATTAGTAACCCCAATTGATCCAAACCAATCCATATGAAGTAATTGTAAAATTCAAGTGAAAGTTATAGACTTTTTGCTCTTAAATGAGCTTTTGATTTGTTTTCCCATTTGACAAGCTCCATAAATCTTTTCTTTCTTAAATTTGACCTCTAGGAACCTATTTACAAGTTATTTGGAGTTAAGGTCTGAGATGAGGTCTATGTTTGCATGTCCATGTCTTCTATTCCGAATCCATGTATCCTAACTAATAGACATTAGGCACTTCATATCTTAGTTAGAAAAATTACCAAGATCAATTATATATAGGTTTCTTTCTCTTTTTCTCAAAAATGTAAAACTATTGTCAATTACTTTAGATACAATACATGTCTCTATTTAGAGCATACTTTGTAACCTTTGTCAGATAGTTAGCTCATATTTAACAAGTTATGTTTCAATCAATAAACTAAAAGTACATTTTCAATCATTGTGTGAAATTCCTTACCACCTTTACAAATGTCAATTATCTTACCCTTAGCATGTGATAAATCTTCCATCTTTGTCTCTAATAATTAAGAATTAGGATGCATCGCTGATTATATGCCTAGAGCGTCTACTATTTATGCACCATTTGTTGCTCTTTTTCTCAGAGACCTACGAAATAACCTAATCAATGTGTTTTAAGCACCTAAATGGGCTTAGGTCCTTAGTTTTAGTCTCCTTCTTTTTACCTACTTGCTAGAGGGTTTATTCATTATCCTTTTTTTGAAAAGTAGAATTTGTCAATATGCCCATATTTAACATAAAAGTAACATATCATGTCATATAATTCAATAATATGAAGATTACCATTATAACGATGGTGTATGAATGCATTCCTTATTCTTCTATGTGCATATGAGTTATGAAAACGTCTTCTTTGTATAAGCGATTTGAATGCTCTCATTGGATAATGAAAAGTGCTATCATAATCATATGTTTGAGACATGTTTCTTTCGTTGTAATGATGCTTGTGTGGAGTGTGAACATGTGCAATATAATTATGCTTTATGCAAGGCCTAATATGGTATGAGTGAGATTGCATCCTATCACATGTTTTTGTGTAGAAGTTATGCATATTCTTTCCTTAAGAATGTTGAATTCTAGGTCTAGATTTTGAATAATATACAAAAGTATAAGGTTTTCTATTAACGTGAGCCCTAATGGATATGTTGCATATGTGCTTAGATGTAGATGCTCCATGTTTAGTTGTCATCCTAGGCATTAGGTCTTCATTATAAAAATTCTTTCCTTTGACAAAAAAGATTTCAGTGTTGGAAGCATTCCATCTTTATATCTAATTTCATACCTATTATCATAACTCTTTTGAGTTCCTAACATGTCTTCTAATTTCTCACTTCCTTTTGTGAACTCGAACAATAAGTCCTTAAGAGAACCAACTTCCTTTTTCAATTCTTCATTCTCATGCTTTAAAGTGTCTAAATCATGATTATCCACTATGGCTACACCTTTAGAAGTTTCAATGTTATGAAATTTACTTTAAAAGCTTTAATGTTATGAAATTTACTCTTTATCTTTTTATTTGTGATCATGCATGCATCTAGATTTTTTTAAACTTCTCTGAGTTTGGAAGTAGCTTTTTCTTTTTTCATGCTCATAATTTTAAGACTCTCAATAAGTGCATCATATGTCAAATCAATATTAATATTATTGTTATATGATTTTAGAGTTAGAGAGTACATCATCATCATCTTTTTCCATAAAGCACATATGTGCTACATCTCCTTCCAAATGTCCACTTTCGAAGTCCTTTACATCATCCCCAATGAAAGCTTTGAGTGCCTTCTTTTTGCCTTTTCCTTCTTCTCTTTCTTGTCATTTCTTTCATATTTTTTCATTTTCTTTAAGAAGAGGACACTAAGATTCATATGTCCTGGTTTCGTACATTTAAAACAAATAATGTATTTGATTTATGTTTTAAATCTATCTGACCATGTTTATAGTCCTTTCTCTTTCAGCAGTTCTTCTTCAATAAGTTTTTTAATTTTCTAGTGATTAAAGTAGTTTTTTCTTCTTCACCTTCACTAGATGATGTCTCTTCCTCTTCACTTGATTCTTCCTTTGTGGCTTTTTAAAAGCTTCATTTCTTCTTACATCTCTTGGAACCTCATTTCGCATATAAAAAGAGATCCAATGAGCTCCAATAATTACAGAGTTGTTAAATCCTTATCTTCTTTTATGTCGTGACTTTACCTTCATATGTTTTTGGTGGTAACATAAGCAACTTCCTTACCATTTTAATGTTAGTGTAGGTGTTTTTAAGACCCTTAAGAGCATTAATAATATCAATAAATCTAATATAAATACTAGAAATAATTTCATCATGTTTCATTTGAAACAATTCATACTGGTGAGTTAGTATGCTAACTTTGCTTTCCTCAACCTAGTTTATTCCTTTAGGAGTAACTTCTAAAGTATAATAAATTTTATAAGTCGTTTCATACCTATAGACTCTATTGAATTCATTGCTTCTTAATCCACAAAACAAGAGATGGATGGCTTTGTTATTCAAAAGGATTAATCTTTTATCTTGAGGGTATCATTCCTCTTTCAACTTAGGAACTTTTCTATCATTTATAGTTTTAGTAGGAATGTACAAACCACTTGAGATAATTTCTTATAGATTGACATTTCAAATATTAAGAAAATTTTCATTATTTTTTTCTTATAAAGATAGTCATTTCTATTGAAGAAGGGGGCTTTACTAGTATTTTGACCTCTTTGGTTAAAGGATGATGAAAATGCTTTTAATTATGTCATTATAATTTTTTTCTATAGGATTTCATTTGGAATACTAGCCATAGTGACCAACTATTGTACCATTTGTTATTCCCTAATGGCACCCAGGGGGGGGGGTGAATTTGGTGAATTTAAGATAAAATAAATAAATAAGTAATACAATAAATATAGAGTAAGGTAAAGAATAAAATAAAAGCCAAAATAAGTAAATAAATATACAAATAAGGAAGGAAATAGGTAAATAAATAAATCAAATAAGTCAATATAAGAAAATATTTAAGCTAAATAACTAAAAGGGAAGTACTACATATTAAATATTTAGGCTAAATACAAGACGTAAGACTCGAAACAAATGTTTAAAAAACCTATAAGAAAAAGAAAAACCTCTCTATGTGAGATCATCTACCTTTATACTAGTACGTCAAAAATTTATATTGAGGGACATATCCTCGCTAATTTTTAGCAGCGTTATATCATTCATGATCACCTCCCCATAATTCTTCTTGAGCCTTCTTTTTTTCCTTTTACATTCTCTAAGTACAATCTTCTCACATCTTTTCATTGGAATATCAAAGTGTCTCCTTTAAACTTGTATGAATCACCTAAACTTTGTCTCTCATAAATCAAATCTGATTTGCCTGTTCCAATAATAGTAAACACGTTATAGGCATAGGGTTTCTGATATAAAAGTTTGACAACCAAATTAAATAAGCTTAGAAATTTATATAACAAAATCAAATGAACCTAACTTTATTTATGACCTTTTATAACCTTATCTAAAGGGAAAACTCTATTACATTACAACTGTAACCTAATGTTTTGTTCCAACATACAAGGTATCCGTACATCAAAGTCTTCAAAAATTCATTTACCTTAAAGATTTTTCCCCCATGAAAGTGCTTATGTCAAACACGAAGACCTAAGCCACATTATAGAAATTATCATCTAAATTTTAATCAACCAAACAACTTGAAAACTAAATTTGTATAACTTCTTATCCTTCACATAAATGAAGAAAAAGCAATCTATAATGTTAAGTGTTGCAAACTGCCTAGGCTAAAGATTCACAGAGTAAGACTTCATAGAATTTAAAGCCTTAGAGAGTTGGTAACTTGGCATTGGACTTGTAGGACAAGAGCGGGGGCAGAGAAGGATGATAAATCTGATTATCGAAGTAATAGCTAGTTTCCAAAACTTAGTGAGGGTTAGAAAGTTAGACTTTTGAGTCGTATCATTTTAGAATTAATGAGGTATATTTCATTCACATGCATAACATGAGCATATATACACACATGAATGTTGATTTAGAAAACATTGCAAAGATTGTATGTGCACTCAATTAACATATTCCGGAGGTATGAAAGCTTTAAAATGGTTATGATATGATTGTGTATTATTTTTCTCTTGAATTTTGGTTTGATGGATTACAATAAGTAATTTGGAATTAATTGTTACAATTGGAAGAGTGATGAATTAAAATGTACATTTAGTCTAGGAAAAATATTAAATGATAAGACAAGTTGACATGTGAGAAATTAGGTTAACTAGGCCTATGAAATAGCGACACGTGGTAGTAGAATTGAGTGACAAATGGTTTACACAATTGGGTGACAATTGGCTTAAGAAGCTAAGTGATAAATGGACTAAGTATTTAGGTGACATTTGGTAGTTTAAGAAAAGGACATAGAGCGTGATCCTTTATTTGACAAGTGTCTCAACCCTTACCACACACCTACACACCATGACCCATACATAGGGATGGTTATGTTCGCTCTTATTTTTGCTACATGTTATTTTCTTCTTCCTTCTCTCATTACCGATATACATACACAACCTCAAAACCTTGAGTTTTTATCTAAATTCCATACTTTTCCACTCCAATATTCTGTTGTCTTCTTGTTACTGAAATCATTCAACCCCCACTTTATGTTTGGAATTGTGTTTGCAAGCTTAGAAGGCTAGGATAGCTTGATAATTAAGGTTGAATTTAAGCTAAACAAGTAAGTGAAATTCTAATCTTTGTGACATGTTGTAATAGAAATTTTATGATGAATGAATTGGGATAAACTGCATGTTGATTGATGATGAAGTTGTGCTGGAATATGATGGATGAATTGGTTACTTTTCTGTTTTGTTTTTTATGCATGAAAACAACAAGTTATAGGTTATTATATGGATGAATTAGGTTGAGGTTTGAAGGATAAATGAAGGTGAATTTATGCTAAAGATAGGTGCTATTGAAGTGTTTTTGAATTTGGAAAAGTTAGGATTACATGTATGATGGGATTAAGTGAATGATAATGAATCAATTGGGTAGAGTTTTGTAAGCTTTAAAGTACCCAAGATGGAAGCTATATTAACATCAATTGAAGTAGCTTTTGAGAGTATGAATTCTGGAAAATTTAAAGTGTTAATAATTATCCTAAGTAGATGAAATTCATAGAGAATCAAGGGAAACTAGATAGTTCATGATCGGGGCACTCATACACGATCGTGGCCAAAGCTTTGAAATGATAATTTCGATTTTGTGAATTTGTTGAACTAAATGAGGATAAGTCTATCTACATTGGTGTATTTGGACCTAATTCAGGCTTAAAATAAACTTAGATTGTTGCTCAATTAATTGGTTAAGAGTTTGATAAGTTTAGGTTGTTAATTAATGTCATTACTTAATGAATGGATTGTCTTGATATCAATGTATTTAAATCTGGAAATTTTGAGTTGCTAAAGGAATAAAGGTGTTCTTATGAATGCAAATATGATTCAAAGGATATAAGTAAGTTGTATCAGGTATGAATGAATGAGAATTAGGAAATTGTGTGAATGTATATTGTTAGACAAGGTTGATGAATGTATGATTGATGAATTTAGAGTAATCAAACTTACTCAAGATATAAACCTAAATGCAAAGTGGTAATATACAAGCTATAATAATTAAACGGTCAAGATTTATTATTAAGAATACATACCCGAAAAGATCGATTGAGCATGTATTGAACATGAATCATATACATGTGCATGATTGTATATTCATATGATTGAACAAATTAGTGATTGTGAACTATGTGTGTATTGCTTGACTATAGACGCACAATTTATATCATTATCTTTATTTATCAAAATTTTCATTTTAATTTATGAATATATTCTCCTGATAATTCACGTTCACTTCTATGTTAAAAAGGAATTTAGATTTCAACCAGCTTATTTAATAACGACAATGTAGGTAGTGTGTAATAATAGTAGTAGTATAATTATATTGTTATTACTTGTTACTATTATTTAATTTTAATTTTAACTTTATTAAATTGAAACTTTATTCATTAATATAGTTTATAAAAAATTTTATATTCAAAATATAATTTACCTTTATTTATAATTTGATTAAGAATGCTAATCCCATTGGCAAGTCCTGATTTGGAGAAGAAAAAAAAGGTATTATACAATAAGTGCGGTCTCTTATTAATTCACAACTCTGTATTAACAACACAAAGCAAAATCCTCTAGACCTATTAGGATGTTTTAACTTTGAGTCATTTAATTTTATCCACACATTTATGTAAATTTAAGGGATAGATTCTTTGTTCCTGTAAACCAATTCCTACTATCTGTCATTTAATTTTATCCACATATTTCCACATATTTATGTGTACATAAGTATGTGGATGAAATTTAATAAAATAGAATAACTTTTGGTTTACAAGAATAGAAAATTTATCCCCAACAATACCGACCAGTAGATGTCGGATAACTTATAATTAATACATCAATACCAATTTGATTAATTTTGGATGAGAAATATTATGAAACGAATGGGCCTCGAATCCAATGTTTTAGTGTATATATATATATATTCGGCGCTAGGACAAAACCTTTTGAATTGCTATCAACTTGTAATTATTACAGAGAGGCCATCATCATATCAACGGTATATACCATTTAGAGCAGCAAAAGGCCCTTTGGGCTTTGGCCTTTCACCTTTTCTTTTTGACTTTCTTCCCTTAGACAAGAGTGGACCACATATCCACGTCACCGCTAGCCGACCGTTTCCTTGAATTGAATTTGGACCGTTAGATTTCTCTTCATCTAAGGTCCAGACAAGCCGACCGTTATGTTTGAACCCCAATCCCAACCAGAGAGGTGCCTTTTTACTTATAGTTTCAAATTCAACCGTTGCCCAGAGATTGCATTAAAGAGATGGGTTTTCATTTTGAATCCATTCCATAAACTCCCTTTTGCTTCTTCTTTCGTGTTTCTTTGTGTTTTCATTTCATTGATTGGAAAAGGCTTGATCTTCAGGATGGTGAAGGCTGCAACATCTCCATCTTCTTCTCCTGTGACGATAAGGGTCTCATCAGGAGGCAAAGGAGGGGGAAGTAGAAGTATGGGTTTAACTAGTCCAATATCAAGACCTTCTGTGTCAAACAATCCAAATTCACCACTCAATAACAGTAGAAATCGAGCCTCAAGTGGAGGAAGATACAGTGCAATGTCCAAAGACGACCCGACAGAGGAGGTTAGTTCAGAATTTGTCACATACACTGTCCATATTCCCCCAACACCGGACCGCCAGCTATTCTCAGCATCACAGACCAGCCTCAGTGAGAATATTAATAACGATGGGAAACCTTCCGAGGGTGGCTTCTTAACAGGTACCATCTTCACTGGTGGGTTCAAATCCGTCACACGTGGGCATGTTATCGACTGCTCGATAGAATCAGCAATAGAGCAGGCCAAAACTGGGCTTGTTTGTGGCATGAAGGGTTGTGATGATGAAGCTATGAAACAAAAATGCGAGTGCGGGTTTAATATTTGTAGAGATTGTTATTTAGATTGCGTGGGATCTAACGGAGAGGGTACTTGTCCTGGTTGCAAAGAACCGTACAAGGATGTCGATGATGAGGCGAGCTCCAATCAATCAGATTCTGATCCCGAAAGTGAAGCCGAAGATCGGGCTTTGCCTTTGCCTAGATTGGATAAGCGGCTTTCACTTGTGAAATCATTTAAAGCAGGGAATCATCCTCCGGATTTTGATCATACTAGGTGGTTGTTTGAGACAAAGGGTACTTATGGTTATGGCAACGCTCTGTGGCCAAAGAATGGTTATGGGGGCGGATCAGGAGAAGTCAACGGTTTTGAGCATCCCCCAGAGTTTGAAGAGAAAAGCAAGAGGCCTCTGACCAGGAAAGTTGCAGTTTCTACTGCAATACTCAGCCCCTACAGGTACTCCACTTGGAATTGCTGTCATTAACTTGTATTTTGCGTTGTGTTTCGAGTACTTTTAGACTGTCTAATTGTCCTCTCTGGGTTTCTAACTTCTCAGTAAATACCACTTGTAGAAAAGTTGTCTGCTTTTGCATGTTTATTGAAAACAAGTAGAAGCATAATTATGTGACCAGAAGCACTTTAATCCTGAAGAGTTCTGTCAATCAATATTGATCTAGTTTTCATTCATCCAGATGGGTTTTTGATTAATGGTTTGTTCACGAAATTTGTTAAACTGCCTTGCAGATTACTCATTATGTTCCGTCTTGTCGCTCTTGGTCTATTTCTTACATGGAGAATTCGACACCCCAATCACAAAGCTATGTGGCTATGGGGAATGTCTGTAACTTGTGAGTTCTGGTTTGCCATTTCATGGATTCTTGATCAACTTCCTAAGCTCTGCCCAGTAAAGAGAGTGACAGACCTCTCTGTGCTAAAACAGCGTTTTGAATCCCCCAATCTTCGGAACCCAAAAGGAAGATCAGACCTTCCTGGCATTGATGTTTTCGTTTCAACAGCAGACCCTGAGAAGGAACCACCTCTTGTAACTGCAAACACTATACTCTCTATCCTTGCAGTTGATTACCCAGTGGAAAAGGTCGCTTGTTACTTATCAGATGATGGTGGCTCTCTTTTGACATTTGAAGCTCTAGCTGAGACGGCTAGCTTTGCAAGAATTTGGGTTCCCTTTTGCAAGAAACACAACATAGAACCAAGGAACCCTGAGACTTACTTCCAGAAACGTGATTTCCTTAAGAACAAAGTTAGACTTGATTTCGTTAGGGAAAGGAGAAGAGTTAAGAGAGAATATGATGAATTTAAGGTGAGAATCAACTCTTTACCGAACTCAATCAGGAGAAGATCAGATGCCTACAATGCCCACGAAGACATTCTAGCAAAGAAGAAACATATGGAAAGAGGGGGCAATCCATCAGAAGTTACCAAGGTACAGAAGGCCACGTGGATGTCAGATGGTTCACATTGGCCTGGGACATGGGAATCTGGAGAGCCAGAACACACAAGAGGAGACCATGCTGCCATAATTCAGGTAAACTTTGCTTTGGAGTGCTTAAAACTATATTGACATGACTTGGAATTCAAATGATCTAACATTTGGCTTCCCTTTACAGGCTATGCTTGCTCCACCAAGTGGGGAACCTGTTTTTGGGGCTGAAGCAGATGGGGAGAACTTGATTGATACGACAGAAGCTGACATTAGATTGCCAATGCTGGTCTATGTATCCAGAGAGAAAAGGCCAAGCTATGATCACAATAAGAAAGCTGGAGCCATGAATTCTTTGGTCAGAACCAGTGCAATCATGTCAAACGGGCCATTCATTCTGAATCTTGATTGTGATCACTACATTCACAACTCCTTGGCGTTGAGGGAGGGAATGTGCTTTATGCTTGATAGGGGTGGTGATAGGATCTGTTATGTTCAGTTTCCACAAAGATTTGAAGGGATTGATCCAAATGATCGATATGCCAACCATAATACAGTGTTCTTTGATGTGGGCATGAGAGCTCTTGATGGATTACAAGGTCCAATGTATGTGGGAACAGGCTGCATTTTCCGGAGAACAGCTCTCTATGGATTTAGTCCTCCAAGAACTGCAGAACACCACGGATGGTTTGGTAGAAGGAAAATCAAGTTATTCTTGAGGAAACCCAAGAGAGAAAACAAGAAAGATGATGAGATGAGTATACCTATGAATGGAATTACCGGTGATGATGATGATGATGATGCAGATATTGAGTCACTGCTTTTACCAAAAAGGTTTGGGAACTCTTCTTCCCTGGCTGCATCTATCCCAGATGCAGAGTACCAAGGAAGGCTACTTCAAGAATTTCAAGGACAGGGAAACGTAGGAAGGCCGGTAGGTTCTCTGGCAGGGCCAAGGAAGCCATTGGATGCTGCTACCGTCGCAGAGGCAATTAGTGTTATATCTTGCTTCTACGAGGACAGAACTGAATGGGGAAAAAGGGTAGGATGGATTTATGGTTCTGTGACTGAAGATGTGGTGACTGGTTACAGGATGCACAATAGAGGTTGGAGGTCTGTGTATTGTGTAACCAAAAGAGACGCATTCCGAGGGACAGCTCCAATCAATCTGACAGATAGACTCCATCAAGTCCTTCGATGGGCAACTGGCTCAGTCGAAATATTTTTCTCTAGGAACAATGCACTGTTTGCTTCTCGGAGAATGAAGTTCTTACAGAGGGTGGCATATTTCAACGTTGCCATGTACCCTTTCACATCATTTTTCCTCCTAGTCTACTGCACCCTGCCGGCTCTTTCTCTCTTCACTGGCCAGTTCATCGTCGAATCACTCAATGTGGCCTTCCTAGTGTTCTTGTTGGCCATCACAGTCACCTTATGCCTGCTTGCAATCCTAGAAATCAGATGGTCCGGAATCACGCTGCATGATTGGTGGCGAAACGAACAGTTTTGGTTGATCGGAGGGACAAGTGCCCATCCTGCAGCAGTATTACAAGGCCTGTTAAAGGTTATAGCTGGAATCGACATTTCATTCACATTAACCTCTAAATCTGGTACACCTGAAGATGGAGAAGATGAGTTTGCTGATCTATACGTGGTGAAGTGGAGCTTCTTGATGGTCCCTCCAATCACAATAGTGATGTTGAATGTAATAGCCATTACAGTTGGTGTTGCAAGGACCATATATAGCCCATTTCCAGAGTGGAGCAAGCTCCTTGGAGGAGTTTTCTTCAGCTTCTGGGTTTTGTCCCATCTCTATCCGTTCGCGAAGGGTTTGATGGGAAGGAGAGGAAGGGTACCAACCATTGTGTACGTATGGTCTGGATTGCTCTCCATCATTATTTCTTTGCTCTGGGTTTACATAAGTCCTCCTTCGGGAAGGCAAGATTATATGAGCTTTAAATTCCCATAATATTGAATAGTATTATGAGCATGTAATGTAACAGGCCAGTAGAATTGAAGTTGCTCAACTTCATCTTAGTTTTATTTTCAAGTGTAGGTTCGTCCGCTGTCTTTTAATTCAGGTGTTTCTGATGAAGTGATGAATGAAACTCGAGCACTTTCACACTTGCAAGCTGGTGATATTCATTAATGGCAACTTTTTGCTATTAAATTTGCTAATCGTAAATGCGGGTTCTTCCTAATGTTGAAGTTGAAATTTTTTATTTTGATGAAATGTCAAGTACATGGTCCTTTCTCCTTTGGGGCATACCCCGACTAAAGTAAGTAACCCATACATCAACTTCGGGTACTTAATCAAAATGTCAACAAGCAACTACATAACTAAAAAATCAACAGTTCATTAGGATATAGCCGATACAAAATTTTATAAGCAACTGTTTTGATTTTAAAAACATCACAAATTGAAAAAGAAGCAGAATCTAGCAATATGGCATTTTGGGTCTTTCATACCATGTATATGGTATATAGCAATGCTAATCTACCTGCTTTACTTTGTAGTTTATCTCCAGAGTGGTTTTTCCTGATCCATTTGACAGCACTTTGGAGTGTGGACATGAGGCAGGTCATACTCAATCAGTCTCGAAAGGCTCTCTATACTTCACCTGTAAAAGTATATTGAAAAAAGAGGTGATTAACTATTTCCAAGTTGTCATTGCATAAACTGCAAGTACGCTCTATATCCAAGAACAGATCTTTCGTTGGGAGCCTATTCCAGAATGAATATTTAGATAGAATATATTGTTTCCAAATAAATGTCATCCAAAGTCGGCTAGTATATTTGGTCCTCTTCAAATCATACACCTTCTGTGCAGAGAAATTGCCGTTAACACATAATGATTGAAGCCCTTGTTCTACCTCATTTTGGCCTCCCAACTTGTCTACCAACACATTTCGGATGTGTCCAAGTTTTTTCGTGAGTGCTTGTTGTAAGCTTGTTGTGTTGGTGGTCCTATGATCACGATCAAGAAAAGAGGTCATTTATGTCCTGTTACATAATCCTTTACATTTCATAATCATTAGGGGGAGATTCGGAAGAGTTCCCTGGAGATGTGATGTAGTTAACAGATTCAACTGTGGAGCACAAAGACCTATATGGTGGTGGGGTGGACCAAATTAATAGTCTCCTTTTCCCTGTGTTCCTTTCTTCACATGCGACTGTGGAGGCTCAGTTGTTTTCAGACATCACAAGGAACACGAAACAATATATCTTGTTAGGCGACAATCTCTGGAAATGCCCAATTCAACCCATTCTTTGTGTACATTTTTATACGGAATAACAAAGCTGAAAAAAAACAATGATCCTTAATGAGAACAGAAACAGAAGATTGAAATTCCTTTTTCTTATCTTAACTATTGTCGGCAGTCATGTCTCTACGTTATTAAATGGCAAAAGATAAATGAAGGTGTTGAAAGCCATACCCTTAACAGAGACCAGCCGATTAATCATGACGTTTTACTATGGGCCGTAGATTTGCCTACCTCTCAGCACCTTGACGCTTCGCCTCCTAAAGAATCACCAACTCTATGCAATGCAATGACGCTGGGTATAATAACTTACAAAAACTCGATCTCACTCTTTATTGCTAGGAATCCAGGAAAGTATATTAGTTCATCTATAAACGAATGGGCCGGTTACCGAACCAATGCTGCGCAACATTTTGCTTCCTTCTAGAACAAATCTAATCCGACCAAATCATTAAAAGGTTAGTGTAATTATATTAATGTATGATTACAATGATTTGGGGGAAATTTTAGAGAGGAAAAGCTGTCAAGGTCAGATTGACTGATCCAATTTATGATTATCACCACCTATCTATCTAAGCGTCTGTTCGCAAGTCCCCGTCAGTTTAAAACACAGCTGGCAAAAGATGAACAAGACAAGAAGGTCTAAACAACATAAACCAATATTATATAAATTGGGTATGTTTATAAACCAATATTATATAAATTGGGTGTTTTATTTATTATAAGTAAGGTATCGGTGATTCCCCTGTTTGATTCGGAAAAAATTAAATATAAGTTAGAATTTTTTTGACTTAATTTAAATCAAGTTGATCAATTTTTATGTAATTTAAAATTAAATCTAGATCTAAATTGATTTAATAGGACAAAATGTTTGAATTTTTAAAATTGATTAATATTAAATATTTAAAACCGATTAAATTATCCAATCTAAATTTTAAAAAAGCAAAACAATTATTGTTTCACAATTTAACGAAGAAAAAAATTTACATAATTTTAAATTTTAATTTGAAGTGTGTTTTTTTCTTTTTGCTCTTTTTTTTGGCAACAAATGAGAAGAAGATAGTGTAATTTAATGAATCTTTACTATTAGTTAAAATAAGACAAATCGATTCCAAACTAGATTAAAAAGCACCCAATTCTGTTCAATTTCGGGTCATTTTAATAAAAAAATTTAATTTCAAACTAGTTTAAAGTCATAAAATTTTTACTTTTATTAAAATTGTCCAAAACTTATTTAATTTAAAACTGATTTTTTGCCAGACAGTCGAAGCAAGTGGCCACGTGTGATGCCAGGGCAAAAGGAATTGGTCCCCCCATGCCCTACTTTGGCCACTTCCCACGCAACGATAATTATTTAATTCCAGTACTTTTGCTTTATCTTATGTTGTGGAAAAGCATTTTGGATCATTCAAAATCTTTTTAATATCATACTAAACTAAAAATAAATATACAGATGAGATGGCATGGCATGACAAAGCCACCAAAGCGTGGAAAGGGCGGTTAGTTCACAAGTCTTTCGCTGCTCACGAACCATAACAATGAGGTCAACTTGTGCTCCAGATTTTTTAACCAAAAATTTGTCACGTCAAAATAAAATTCGGAAGATAACTACGATTACACTATTCATTTTGTTTCTTTCTGAGCGCTGTGCAAAATGGATGCATAAGCTCACATGCCTTCTTCAACTCCTTCCACCTTTTGCTCATTGCACTCCACCATATACGACACGTCTTCATTCATTTCCTTCACTTCTGTTCAGCAGCTTTCGTTTGACAAGTATACTGCTTTTTTCCCCTATGAAATAGCATAGGGTGCAAAGCGTAATACAAGGTGGGGGAAAAACTGTATATCCTGGTCCTAGTTAAGCATTTGATTTGCCCAAATAACCTAACGGTTAGTGCAAGAAGGATAAATGCTGTGTATTACTATAATCTAGAATGACAGCAAATAATCAAGCAACTTAATGTCATGAAATGGAAGGACCAATTTGATCATTTTAAAATTGTTTTTCCCTCCTCCTCCTCCTCCTCCCCCATTAACTGTCCACCCGCCATTGAAGGATAAGTTTGCCCACTTCAGAACAGTTCACATTCAGTCCTAGCTGCAACTCATTTGCCCATCCAGAAACGGGACTATTACATAACAAACTGAATTTCTGCTTTAAATGTTTTATTTTCCATGCACAGACAATATCAAACAACTTGAATACAAATTCCATACTAAAATATAAAACCAAGAAAAAATGACTAATAAGATCGTAATAAAACGTAGAAGAAGAAAAGGAAGTTTTAAGACGAGAAATAATGATGGAAAAAGTTTTAAAAAATGGAAAATGACAAAATTAAACAAAAAGGCATTAAAAATTTAATGTGTGGGAAAAGGCAGTCCTGGAGGAGAATTTACCGGTGCCGTACAACACCATCATTAACATACTGATATCATTGCGACTGTCCAAACAAGTCGTATGGCGCCCAAATTGCATCAAGCGGACACGGCCTTTTGGAGTCGAGCCTGAGCCACGGCTTGCCGCTACCGGACCAATGCAAAAGACTAGCCGGACCCGAGTGCAGGTCCCGACAGCTCCCATTCACATTATCACCACCTAACCCGTGTTGGTTCCACCTATGCTCGATCGGCGCCACGTGTCCC
>JANIIA010000010.1:34400152-34412032 GCA_027478495.1 Erythroxylum alaternifolium | reverse complement strand
GTGTGGGGAGTTTTGATAACTTACATTTTGTGCATGTTATTTGTGTGTGTTTTTATGTTCTTTTGATATATTTATGTGAGGTTTTACTTGTGTTTATATGGTAATTTGTGTCTGTGTATGTTCTAGGTGATGAAATACCAAAGTGATTCGATTTGGAGTGAATTTGGCTAATTTGGAACTGGACAGAATTTCAACATGACCATGTTGAAGGTGTTATGACGCTGGAAGATTGCTACCTGCAAATTTCGGATTAATTACCTTGGAATTTGGGCCCGAATGACACAACCCCCTATGCTGGACGAAGTCAAAGTTATTTCGTAGCCCACTGGAGCCTTATTTTCATATTTTGTTGGCTCCCATTTTGCTTATTGCAAAAAAATAAACCTAGACTATAAATAGTCTCATTCTAGGAAATTAGAAAACAACGAGAATTTGAATTTAGGAAATGACAACAGCTTTTGTGCGTGAAAAACAGAAAACTCTTCTCTAAGAAGAATGTCTTTTGCCATTGCTATGCGTGGCTAACTCTTCATCTGGACAAGGTATCTAACGTTCAATTAATGTAATTCGTAAGACTCCTTGGGTTTAATTGCTTTTGTTCATCTCTTATGTTTGTTTGATCTCTACGCTCTAATCGATTTATTGTCGTTGTGTTTTTTGATTAATGGGGCCCGTTAATTGATTGACTTGGTGATAAATTACTGAATATATTAGTGAATCTATGATTTTTTTCTATCGAAGTAGCGAATTAATTTCAATTAAGAAATTAATGAGATTAAATAATTTAGTCTAAATAGAGTGCGGTTTCTCCAATTCTATTGGCTAAGTCATTACTATTGCTATATATTATATTATGTGGAGCTTTACTCAGGAATAGTCTAATTAGTTAGGGTAATAATCTGTGGAGCCTTACTCAGGGTTATCAAATAATTAAGAATGGATTGGCTGATATGCGCTGTTAACTGTCTGTTATAACTTTGTCCATAAAAATGAACTGAATTTATGTTTTCGAGTCTATGATCGGATTACAGTATCGAACAGAGGAGTACCTTGGCTAGGTCTTTCTTTATATTGTTTTCAGTCTTTATTTTTAATTGCCTTCTGCGTGACTTCGTGTTCTAAAATTAATCATTTCTAAATCAATTATGTTTATTTTTATTATTTCCGTACAAATAGACAATTGCTACACTGGTCTTTGTGGTTCGACCCTATTCACCATTTTGCTCGTTTAAGTGTTCTAGAGTATGAATTTATTTTTATTGGTTTGACACACCATCAATTATCATCCATAGATTTTAAATCTTCTTTTGTAGCGTTGAGCCCCTTTTCAAAATTATTACATTTCATAGCTTCTTTAATTAAGATTGAATCCTTATCAGTGCTTAAGTCACACTCATGCTCAAGTGAATACACCACATAATCATTTGATATAGATGGTCTTTTCTACCTTATAGACCTTTGCAATACTATTTCTTATGATATCACTTTATCACTTGTGACTTAAACATTATTTACTGATTCATTATTGTTATGCTTTTCTTATGGGTTTAGAATATTAACTTATTGTTTCAATATGTTGCGTGACTATGATACATAAAAAGGAACAACAACTTAAGAAGAGACACTGGGTGAAGGATTTTTCACCTGAATCTTTCAAACATACACCTTACGTGGTTTCCCACTTCCATTGATTTTTCCATTTTCAATGAACCTAGCATTATCAAACTTAACTATCTTGAATCAAGGTTAGGACAATAAAATATGTACCCTTTGGACTTTTCTAGAGAACTGATGAAGAAACTACTAATGGTTCTTGCATCAAGCTTCCTTTTATGAGGATTATAAATCCTTATTTTTACTAGGCAACCCTAAACATGAAAGTGCCTCAAGCTAGGTTTCCTAACTGTCCACAATTCATAAGGTGTCACAGGAATTGCTTTACTAGGAACCTCATTAAGTATATATGTAGTTGTCTTTAATGCATACATCCATAAAGACAAACACTATAAGAAAAGTGCAAATTATTAACTGAAAATTACCTATGGAAAAATTTTTGTAGTAAATTAGCTACGAAAATTGCTTTACGTAGGTAAATTTGTCGAGAAAAAAGGTAATTTGTGACAAAAAAAAACTTCGCTAAAGGAGGAGACCAAACTTTGTCGACGAAATATTAAAAGTTGATGTAAAAATAGATGCCAACGGTTCCTGGTAAAAATTGCATAAGAAATTTACCGACACAAAATTTTGTAGGTAATTTACCTACGAAAATATGTTTATGTAGGAAATTTCTTGATGAAAATAGAGTTTTGTAAGTAAATTACTATTGAGGGATGTTCTGGTAAGGAATTTACCTATAGAAACATCATTCCATAGGGAATTTACCTACGAAAACACCATTTTTAAATTCCCTATGAAATCGATTTTTTCTGTTAGAACGACCAGGGATCATGCATCACGTGCATGGCAAGGTAATGGAAGTGTCAGAATCAAAATTCCAACTCCTAAAATGTCCACAAGAACCCATAATCCATGTGCATGATAAACATAATGTAAGAACATGAAATTACGACATATGTACCTTGCAAATGCTTCTCCTTATTTGGGTTGTAGCAAATACCAAACACCTTCAACAGCTAATGAAGAACACACATACATCCATAAAGAGAAACACTATAAGAAAAGTGCAAATTATTAACGAAAAATTACCTATGGAAAAAATTTCGTAGTAAATTAGCTACGAAAATTGCTTTACGTAGGTAAATTTGTCGAGAAAAAAGGTAATTTGTGACAAAAAATACTTCGCTAAAGGAGGAGACCAAACTTTGTCGACGAAATATTAAAAGTTGTTGTAAAAATAGATGCCAACGGTTCCTGGTAAAAATTGCATAAGAAATTTATGGACAAAAAAAATTTTGTAGGTAATTTACCTACGAAAATATGTTTATGTAGGGAATTTCTTGATGAAAATAGAGTTTTGTAAGTAAATTACTATAGAGGGATGTTCTGGTAAGGAATTACCTACAGAAACACCATTCTATAGGGAATTTACCTACGAAAACACCATTTTTAAATTCCCTATGAACTCGATTTTTTCTATTAGAACGACCAGGGATCATGCATCACGTGCATGGCAAGGCAATGGAAGTGTCGGAATCAAAATTCCAACTCCTAAAATGTCCACAAGAACCTATAATCTATGTGTATGTATAAACAGAATGTAAGAACATGAAATTACGACATATGTACCTTGCAAATGCTTCGCCTTTCTTGAATCTTCTCTTTGCTTGGGTTGTAGGAAACACCAAACACCTTCAACAGCTAATGAAGAACACACATAGATGAAGAAATATAGTGTGTAGGGAAGGTTTGAGCACTAAACAAGATGGAAACACAAGTAGGATCCTCAATAGGAAGGATAGAAGATAATTATATCACTTGCAACAAACATCAAACAACCCCTGCTTGACATACAAAAAAATTCTTCCTCTAACTGTGTCTAAATGACCAGAACATTTCTGGACTCTCTAGCTATTGATCTCTAACTTTAAGTGATGAGAAATCACTTATATATATTGCTGAAATTAATGGGTCACGATCATGACTTAGCTGGTCACGATCGTGACTCCACTTTGGTCATCCATGCAACATTTGTTTCATCCATTCCTTTTCAACATTTCTTACCACTATCATATAGCGGTATTATCCAGAAACATTCCCTCAATCTACTAAGTGTGTGGGCTTTTATGTTCCTAATTTTTGTCCACTTAAATTATCTTTTAATCTGATCAATTCATGAATGGTTTCATGACACCAATTTACCAAAAAGTAAGTAGATTGACATATGAACTCTTTAATAGTCAATTATCCAACTTGCAAACCTTTCCATAGGCAATTACCGTACAATTTGTCCTTTCATCATTCTATATGCCACTTGATTTGGGTTATGGGCTATGTGTCAACTACCACTAGACTGACTACATCATATCTAGTCCAAGTGATATTAGTTCTCGTCCTAAGGATGTTATTACTCTTTATGTCATTGAAGACTCTCTTCATGACACATCTACTCTGGTCAGAGATTCTTGAGTAATGACTCCGACAAGATGTCATGGGTATCATCTGCTTCTATTAGGAGTAGTGAATCCTTTATTTGCTACCCAATTACCTTCGAATACTAATAGATGTACTAATCACCACACTATGAGCGACCTCGTCTTGAGGCAACAAGGAATGGTGTCAAAGAACATGATCAATATCCAAGATATCCTTGAGTACCTCAAGTCTAAAGATATTTGCATCATTGCTATGATAAAATTAATCACCGACATTTGATAGATCATCCATATGATAATCTCCTAATAGGTCATTCGATGTTCTTACTACTCTTAGTAAGCATCCACATATTAACTTTATATATCTCATGCTTACAGTTTTTGAGATCCACTGCTTGATCAAATCAAGAAGTATAACATAAGCTAGTCTATTTGGATTAACAATGTCCCGTCTCATTAATCCTATGACTAGGGATAATTTAGATACTCACATAATTACACATCATAGGAATCTCATTATCATGATCTCATTATGATTTCCTTCATGCTATATTTTGTATCATGAACTTTATTAACTCGATTTAAGATCGACATTAATTCATAAATATGAATATCGAATCAATGAAAATTGCCTTTCACTTTATTAATAAAAATAAAGTTTTTACAAAAGTGCTAAAAGCGATTACGTTTAGAGTACTACTCTAACATTTTCGTCGGTAATTTACTTATGGAAATATCATTCCATAGGTAAATTCAATCAGCATCGAGATTTTGGTTTTAATTGGAAGGAAAATTATGTCATTTGTTCAACCATAAAGTACATCGTTTCCTTATCTGTTTAAACGAACATCTCTGAAACTTTTCATTTTTTCCTCTTCCCTCACTGTCATGGTCTTCAGTTACGTACACCATCATCATCATCTTGATATCCGGTTAATCGTCCATTGTGGTTAGTTATTCCTCCTTTGCATTTGTTGTTTTATTTTTCTATTTGTTGTTGTTAGGGGAGCTTTTGTTTGGGTCAGTTTTGGTTAATATGTTGTGTTGTTTGCATCTATTTCAGCTGTTAATGGTTCATTGTGCGTCTGAATGTGTTCCTCTTGGTGAAGAATGCCACATGCCACTATTTTTGTTAATAGTTAGGGATGAATTTCTTATGCCTATAAAGTGTTCGATGAAAGTTCTAAAGGGATGAATTTTTTCGTTGCATAAATTTTTGTTTGTTATTCTCTCATTTCATTAATTGTAAGATAAATTGTAAGAATTTGTGTTTGCTATTTTGCATTGCATTAATTGTAAGAGAAATTGCATGAATTTGTGTTTGTTATTCTCTCATTTCATCCATGAATTTGATATTGTTTGACTTGTTTCCTTATTATTTGGACTATTAAAATTTAAGTAAGGTTTTATTAATTGTAGTTAAAACTATAGTGTTTCAATAAAAGACAAAATCTTTTAATGTCAAAGGTTGAATTGAATTGGCTTCAGTCAAAAATTGAATTGTAGTTAGCACGGTCTTATGATTTTGTTGTGATAAAAATTGAATTGCCTTCCATTTGTTGAGCCTACTTTAATAAAATTATGCCTAAATTGTGGAGGATGTATATTTTATATCAATGTTGTCAAATATTCTAGAGGTCTCAAGGTTATTTTGGTGTTTGAGGAAGTCGTATTTAATAATAACTTGTTTAAGGGAAAGAGGAGGACATTGATCATTTAGTATGGAATCATTTGTGGAAATGCAAGGTAAATGAAAATGAGTATATATAAGTGGGAGGAAAATTAGGTAGGACAGTCAAAATTGGGTCATCTTTATGCATTACCAGCATTGAGCCATGGTTTTCCTAGTTTATTAATAAAATGGGTCTTTTGTGCTTATATGGAATTGAGCCATGAGCCCTAATTTCTTAAAAATAAATAGCTTTGAGAAAATTTCTCTTTTCTTCTTTTTCATTTTCTCTTCTTTCGTCTTTTTCAAACTAAAAAACACTAATCCATAAGACTGAACATAACCTTTTAAACAATATTTTGGCAAGGAGTGCAATTTATACAACAAGATTAGCTTAAGTGTGTTGTTTTTGGAATAAAAGGAAAATCATAAGCAACTAGAATCATTGAGTAAACACAACCACTAAGGCATGCAATCAAAAGAGAATTAAGTAACAAAAACTATAACCATAAACTAGTTTATCATACATGTTCTTTAGTCCTTATAATAATCAAACAAACAAACACATCTTCTAACAAAGAAAATTCCAAAGAACAATTTTAAAACCTAAACATAAAAGGAAATAACATGAATACATAAATTTCTCAATGAAGGCATAAATACTGTTATATTTAATTTATATTGTTTTATTAGAGCAATAATCAATAAAATGTGAATTTCAAGTTAAAAATATGCCATAGAAGAGAAAACAGGAAATGCAGCAGCCAAGGGTCAGGTTACCACCATTTGAAGGAGCCAGTGCATGTCCAGGTGAAGTCTCACATTCTGCAGACAAAATCAAGTGCTGCACGTCCAGCTAGTGCACATCCAGATGAGGTATCACCTTCCCCACCTACAATCCATGTACAGTCACATTGCCTATTTATTCCTACACCATCCAGCAGCTCTGTTACACCATCCAACAACCCTACTCCCAGACTAGAATCTGAATCTATACCGAAATGTTGTAGATGAAGGAGGTGGCCTCAAGCCTGGAGCTAAGGGAGTTGGTGGAAGAATTTACATTACAATTGTCAACGATCTATGAGTGAAATTCTAAAAATTTTGTAAAACATGATAACACGATAGGTTTATACTGAAGTTATAGGTTTTAATTTGAAAACAATGTAAATTAGCTTATATATTAGGTTAGTTCCATCTGGAACGTGCTTCAGAAATATCTCATCCAAGTTTAAGGAGAAGATAGAACTTGAAGGTTATATATTGAAGAATATCTCATAGGGGGCAAAGGATTTTTATTATCAGGAGTTTCAAGTACAAAAAATAAATCATTTAATCTTTTTATTTATCTAATTTTAGACATTAATTAAATAAATATTGTAGTTTATAAGTACTTATAGTATGTTTTTATTTTTTATTTCTTTCAGAAAGATTTGTTTTGGGATTCAAAATTTGATGTTGTCATTTATAATGTATGAGAGAGGCGAACCCATGCACGTTAGAGAGACTTTCTTGGTTTAATACATAAGAATGGTGTACGGCCTCTTTATATATCTGAAGAAATATGAAGTCGGTGGCAGCAGTAGTGGGCAATACTCGAGGCAATCTCTATTTCAAAGCACAATTATGCAAACAGACGTGAAAGACTAGAGGAAGAAAGTCTATCTGTACACATTGAAAGATCTCATCAGGAGCATATAGAGAAACTTGTAGGTATCTAAACTTTACAATTATATTCTGATTTTTGTACTTTGATGTATGAAATTTGATTTAAATGTAATTTGATGTATGAAATTTAAAATGAAAATATATATGTATTATGGAGAATGATAATGTTATAAACATCTATTTCCATGAATGACTATCTTGTTGAGAAAATTTTTTATTTAACAGGGGTAAATATCATAAAAATAGGGAAAACTCTGTAGAAACTTTTGTAAATTGTAATTCACTTATAATACTTTATTTTGATGCAGGAAAAGTCTATGGATAGGATGCCTATACTATGCCAGCTCTTTTTGCACACCCACGCTAAGAAGTAGATGATGTGACCTTCATCAACATCCGATGCATACAATTTAATGTATATAAAATTTATACTTTAATATTAATTCTTAAAAATTATCACTTATTGAAATAAATAATTATAATGATAAGACCAAATATAAGAAGCATTGAACGACAATCTCAAAACGACGAAACTGTTGAGGAGAGTCAGATATATCTTGCAGTTGGTGTTAGGGACCACTGTGGAACGATTTTTGGCTTAGGTTCATTTGTACAAACACACTATTTGCAATCCTCCTTATATGTGCTTAATTATTGATACATTTAATCCATTATACTTAGTGATTAATGCCTTAAAATGCTTAGGATACTTACTTTGGCTCACATTTGATTTTAGGTATATTTCAGAAGTAAAGAAGCTAAAATGACCTGAAAGCATACTTATTGAGTCATCTTCTCAATGTTCATATTCTATTGTAGTTATGAACAAGAAGAAGAGACAGATTAAAAGAAAAAGAGATAAGATAGAGCACAAAATAGAATTATGTGTAACATTTTCATTAAAATGTTACAACCATGAGCATTGTCTCACAGTTGTAACATTTTGATTGTTATAGTCACGAGACTATGTCTGTAACATGAATTACAAGATAGGATGACACCTCATGCTACCAATTTTGTGACATGAATTATAAGAATGAGCTAACTGTCCCATATGAAGCTAGTTGTCCCATTTTAAGACAACTGTCCATTTATCACATTGTTTTAACCTAGCTTTTAAAGATACCAAAAAAGAGAGGGTGACGACAGTGAAAAGGGAGGCATCTAGAATGGGATATACCTCAAGATTAGCCATTTGTCCCACTATGATTTTAAACTAGTTTTTATTATAAGTGAAGAGGGTGTGATGACAATGAGGGGGAGTAGGATAAGGCAAGACACCTGTCCTATTTTCCTTAAAAAAACCTAGCTTTGAAAGAGAATAAAAGGTGTGTTGGTTGGAGAGTAGAGCGGGGATGGTTGAAGTGAAAATCAAGTGGCAAGTGAGTGGCGATTAGACAAGGAATAAAGGAGACAACACTTAGACACAATATATGATAAAAAAAATATCTTGGTTGATTCGGCTAGAGGGGAAAAAAGACCAGACCTGATTCCTCTTCAATTATGGTCAGTTTTCAATAATGATGGAGACATTCTTGACATATTCTTAGAGCTTGATGGAAAAGATGGAGGACTAACCCACCCAACGCTAGTTGAGAGGTGCAATCGACGTTGAGGAGCACATTTAAACATACACCATTGTGTATCATTTTGTTTCCTTTTTTTGGACTATTTACGTTATCTTGAGATTAATGATTAGGTATTGTGTAAGAATGCTTTTGATGCTCTATTGAATCGTATTTCATAAACCATTGCTAGAATTTGAATACGATACTAATAATAGTGTTTGAAGTCGTATGTGGCAACTAACGATATTAAATCGTTAGGAATAACGTAACCCAAGTTAAATAGTCTGAGCTTGTGTGATCATTACTTAGATTGATCCATTTTTCTCACTTGTAATGCAGTTATCTGGATAAACTTGGAGAGCTTGTTCTGGGGATCTCAATAGTTAGGGTTAATTAACGAGCTCTTCTTAATTAACTACGACCTAAGGAAAAACCAAGATTAACAGAGTTTATTGTTAATTCACGATCAATAGTCTAAAGAGAGGTGTGAAGACGATAATTCAATGAAATAGGTGAAATTGCATTTAGCCGAGATTAAATTAAAGAACCAGATTTCAACCCAATAATCAATTTTATCACTTTGCTATTGTTTAACTTGAGTTGCTTTTATAGATTCAATTTTACTTTGTTTTCTAATCTGCATCATACCAAAAACCCCTGTTTTACTTATGCAAATAATTTAGGAAGTAATTGGATTTATCTCAGTAGGATCGACCTAGACTTGTCATTGCTATAGTTGTATGTTTAGTTATTTTAAGTAGTATTATGATGCGCTACTTCATCTCCACGTCTAGTACAGCTGGATCTAGTAGCCGGTCTGCATCCAATGAGAGAGTTGTTCAGTTTGAGAGCAAAGTAGAGAGGTTGGAAACTCAGTTGTAATAGTCGATAGAGTGCATAGCCCAGCTCCATAATATGATGGAAAAGTTGAAAGAGAGGGGCAGCACCTCTTCACAGCAGTCAAATCATCCACTTTTACCAACTACATAACTTGGATTTATAATATTTCGTTACTTAAGTGAATGTATTTGATGTTTTGCTATTCTTAAGTTTTTATATGAGTGCTTAATTTATAGTTATTTTCAAGATACTTATTGTTGTACACTATAATTTTTATATTATATTATCAATCATCATAATTTTTACATTATATTATCAATCAAGATTATATTATTTAAAGAAATTTAATGTAGACAAAAATTAATACATTATCAATAGAAACTTCTAGTGAGAAGTGGGAAATGGTAGCTGAAAATACCATAAGTAAATTATTGACAGAAGGCTCTCTTCTATAGGTAAAATACCGACGGAATGCTATATTCTGCAAGTAAATTTGGTGACAGAAATTGTTTATTTGTCGCTAAAATTACTTACGAATATTGTAATTTTGTCAGTAAATTTACCAATAAAATATAGTATTTTGTCAATAAATTTAGCGCTGGATATAGTGAATCTGTAGATAACTTTACCTACGAAATATTGTAATTCCGTCAAGAAATTTAGTGTTGGAATTAAAATATCTGTAGGTAATTTCAAAGATGAAAATTTTAATTTTATCGATAAATTTAATTATAGAAACTTGATTCCATCGAGAAATTTAGCGATGGATTTACAATATCTGTCATTGAATTTTACCTATGACTGTTTCTCATACAACTCTTTTTGTAGATAATTTCCGTGACCAAATTTATTTTCTGTTGCTAAAACCAAATTTTCTTGTAATGAAAGGTACAATCGTGTAACTTAACATACTCCTAAACATATCCATAAGAGTATGATTCCACCGTTTAGCTACACCATTCTGTTGTGGTGCACCGGTCATTGTATACTGTGCACAAATGCCCCGAATTTGAAAAAATTTTGTAAATGGACCTTGACACCGTCCACTCCCATCATATTTACCATAATATTCACCATTTTTGTTAGATCTTACTGCTTTCACTTTTCTATCTAACTACCTTGATCCCTCTCAAGAATCTCCACTCATTAAGACTTTTCATGTAGTTAATAAAGATAACAATGACATGAATAGTCATCAATAAAGGTGATAACATACTTTTCACTGCCCCAAGATGGAACATGAAATGAGCCACATATATTAGTGTGTATTAATTCAAGTAACTCAATACTTCTTGTGGCTGAATTCTTAGATATATGTTTGGTTTGCTTACCTTTAATGCAATCCACACATACATCTCAATCAGTAAAATCTAATTGAGGTAAGATTTCACTTTTCATTAACCTTATCACCCTTTCTCTAAATATATAACCTAACCTTTGATGCCATAAGTAAGTAGAGTGTTCATTATGTGCATTACATTTATTACCAATATTGTGTTCAACATAAAGCAGAGATTCAGAATAATTAACATCAAGGTTGAAAAGATATAAACTATCCATTAATGTACCAGAACCTTACTAGTACCGTTGTTTATACAAAGAAAAAACACTGTTTCCAAAATTGAAATTAAGACCTATCTTATCCAACTTACTAATAGAAACTAAATTTCTAGCACATTCATGAACATAAAGACACTTTTCTAAATCTGGACTACAACCATGTCTAAGATCAATCTGTATGTCCTAATTCTTTCTATTCGTGCCTTCATTCTGTTACCCGTATACAATAACTCTTCAGTTCTGTTTATGGTTTGGATCGAAAGGAATCCCTGTATAATATGTGACATATGAGTAGTTGCACCTGAATCTAACTACCAGGTATTATTAGGCATCTCAATAAGATTTGATTTAAAACATACTAAAACACAGTACTTATCTTTTTTTTTTAACCAAACCTTTCTCTTAAGGCAATCTTTCTTGAAGTGACTAGTTTTCTTGTAGAAGAAATGTAACACCCCACTCCCGCTGAACCCGAACCCGATATCGACAGTGATACCCGGATCCGTGCCCCGCGAGGGTGGCG
>JANIIA010000010.1:34272159-34282689 GCA_027478495.1 Erythroxylum alaternifolium | reverse complement strand
TTGGCTCCTATCAGTCACTTAGCAATTTTCCGGGTCCGGAAACAATTCCAGAAAATTCCCGGAAAATTCCTATAATTTCCAAAAATTAGGAAACTCCTAATCAACCTCTCCAATTACCATTTTAAAACTCTTAAGACATTTTTCCTATTTAGCTCACTTAATCACAATCCAAAAACCGGGAAAACGTCATGTATGCATGTACAAACAATTCATGTGCAAAATTCACTTACATACTATGCATGTGCATATATGAATGCATGCATATGTCATTGTACACTTATACACTAGGTGAGGGGATGTTACAATTCTAAAGTAATTAACGAGAATGTTTTGTGGTTCTTGATTAATATTGATTCGGAAAATCTTTAGCCAAGGTGGAATGACATTTTGTAAATAATTTACTAATGTCATTAATTAAATTGATAGCTAATAGCAGAGAACTAATATGATTGGACTCAAAATAGAGTAGACATTAATTTCATACTCAATATCTAATCCAAATATTGTATGATGAAATGATTAAATTATATAGAAAAATAAGGCATATAAAGGTTATTCAAAATTACTTTGATATTCTTAAACATTTGGGTGGTTATGACACATTGTTATATGCCAATTTTGACTTGTGATTATAAATTGTTTAGTTAGAGAATTAAAGAAAAATTAAAATGAGTTTTAATTTATCTAATTCTAATTATGAATTAGAATTATAATTTGTAATCATTGCCAATATATTTAGGAACCTAATGAGTCTCACATATAAAATGAGTTAAAAGGAGCAAAGTTTTTTTAATCAAGTTGGATTTGATTGTAAAGTTTGAGAAACTTTATGATTAAATATGAGATATTTAATAAATAAAGATCAGTATGAAATATATATTGAATCTAATTTGGACATAATTGGTATTTCATTAGAACTATTTCTAATTCTAATTAAAGTTTAATTCAAATTAAAATTTAATTTCAATTAAATTACTAAAACGTTCAAAACTTATTATAAATAACCTTAATCGCTAATGGAACTAGTACTTCTTGCTTAACTCTTTCTGTAAATATTACAAAATTCTCTCAGCTTATTCTGTGAATATTGTTAAAGACCGGACACTTGTACAGTTACAATGATTAAGGCGAATCGGTTTCAGAAATGGTTCGAGAAATTCAATAAGATAAAGATCAAGTTTAGAATAAAGTACGAATTAAGTTTTCATTTTATTATGATTTATGTTAATTATTTTATATAATCCGATTGATCTTGGTTATCGATAAATCAAAATTACGATACCGATCTGGTTTCTCAACAACAACATCAGCGCTGACCTGGTTTTTTCTGGTTGATAACTGGCAATCACGCTGTGCAGCCATGATCCACATGGAACTGCCACCTTCAAAGCACTTCGGAATATCATCGGAGCAAGAAATCCCAGAGAAGTTTAGTTACGATGAGCCGAAGAAGTTGCACTAGTTACATGCTATTAGAGTCGATGAGGTTGTTTCCACTCGTGGCAATGAACACAAGGTTAACTCTCAACGACGATGATCTACCAGATAGGACTCGCGTTAAAAAGGGAGGAGAGCAATGACGTTGCCGACGACGTTTCAACGCAGCATGCAATCCAAAACGTATCGTTTAATATATATGAGGCCCACCTCCATTTTTAAAAATCCACGCTTTCAAAGAGGCTCAAGTTTTCGGATTTTGCTGAAGTCACAAAGTTGACTTATTCCATGTCCATATCCGATTAATCTACAAAGTCCAACCATGATCATTCAGTTATAAGGGTAGGTTCCAAGTTTTTTACAGAACTTTTGCTCATAGGCATCTGAACATAATTCGAAGTTCATAATCAGATTCTTTTTAGATTTTTTTAAAGATATACCAGAACATGGAGATTCTGGTTGAAGTAAGCAAAATATTTGTAAAACCAACTCGATTTCTTGATCTAAAACACTTCTTCAAGATTCAACAGCTGAAGCTCCACTTACTCTTTCCCTCTCTTTCATCCTAAGGGTCAAAGACAGAACACGCTTTGGATTCTTGTCCTTGTCCAATGTATCGATCTCAAAACGCTCGATCACCGAGGTAGCTATCGATTTCATCTGAATATATGTCATGTCCTTTCCAAAGCAAATCCTAGGTCCAGCATGAAAAGCTAAGAACTTGTATAAGCTCTCATGTCTGCATATTCCATTCTCAAGCCACTCTTCAGGTTTGAACTCATGGCAATCCTCTCCCCACAGATTCTCCGTCCTCCCTGTGGCACACGCAACGTAGGTCGCAAACCCCCTGCGAACAAATGTTCCGTCCGGCAATGTATCATCGGCGTTACAAGCTTTTGTGTTGATCACCACTGGTGGGTAAAATAGCAGTGCCTCTGAAATCGCGACATAAATCTTGGAGCTCGTCAAAATTGTAAGTGTCACCAATTTTCTTTCCACTACGTGCCCATGTTGCCTCGAGCTCCTTTAATATGTTCCTCTGCACATTCAGGTTTGATGACAGTAGCCAAAAGTCTGGGTACTAAATTGATTTGGATTTTCAATTTGTATTAGAATTTATAGATAATTATACCTATCGTTAAGATTATTATTGTTAGTGGCCAGTTGTACTTCTAATTATTATAATGTATTGATTTTAGTTCGTACAAAATCCTAACGGTGATTTTTTTTAATTGAGATGAGATTTTCACATAAATTATGTGTGCGTTAATTTCTCTTATTTTCACTTTATTTCTCTTGCTTTATTATTTTGCTGTGGTTATGATAAATTTGCCCAACTAAAAGAACGAACTCAAAGCTGAAAATGTTGTGTTACATCCTGCCAGAATGAAGCTGATTACTATGTCTCGGAGAAATTCAGGTGATCCATCGAATTTCCCAATGAATCGGGAAAGCAAATCCCCGTCTTTCGTATCTGTCTTTTTGTCCATTCTCAACCGTATAATCCGATCAGCAAATACGCGAACAGTCCTAAGCGATCTTTTAAGCTTTCTTTCGGTTTCCAAGTTGAAAAACTTTTTGAATTTCCAGGTTAATGGAAACACACTCAAACACCTGTTGGAAAACAAGATTGCAGCCTCTTCAAAAGCTTGCATGAAATGGCCACCAGCTGTTCCATCACCGCCAAGACATGCAGGGTCGATGTTGAAAACCACTTTACATATATTATCAAACACAAACCTCTCTAACAGGTCCTGCAAATCCACCACCTTCTTCATCTCTGCAGCTGTTGGTAGAATTGGAATCAACCTCGTCGAGCTCTCAGCTTTCACGTTGTCCATAACGAAATTGCGAGTTGACTTGGTGTTAAACTCATAACTAGCTGTTTTTCGTTGAACATTCCATAGATCACTACCCGAGTTAAAGATTCCGTGTTCGAGAAAATCTTCAAGAAGAGAAGTGAATCGCTTGCCTTTGGTATAGTTTGTAATCTTTCTTATATGAAAACTTTATCATGTAAAATTTAAATACACAATTACAGGATCTTAGAATCTAATAATTTTCACAATAATATAAGCGTAACTTGATGCATTATATATTTGATACTTTCTGAGCATATAATCTCTACTAATCTTCCAGTTTTAGAAAGAAAGAGGAAGTAGTTATTACTTTAAAATTCAAACTACACTTTTTTTCATTATCCTTATTTTACGTTCTATCAACATAAATACATTACTTTATTTATTTTCATTCTCTTATTCAAATAACTAATAATTTTAATATACTTAAATGATTAAACCAAAAAATATAGGTCACATAATGAAATTATCTAACAATTTCCTACTTGGTCAATGTAACTTAATCACAATAATAAAACGTAATATGCATATAATAAAATTTAAATCCCCGTTATTTTTCTTTAGGCACAACATTAATATTAAATAATAAATATATCAAAACATATATTGTGGTTTTCCTTGGTAAAAAAAAAATATATTAAACACACAAATTGATGCTTAGTAATATTTACATAATTGATAATCATAATTAGATATATTAGTTATTTTTGGATATACTAAAATATCTAATAAAATATACTAATTAATTATGATTATGTTCATTGATATAAATTTAACTAATCAATCTTTGGGTGATTCTTAAATATTTTAGTATCAATGAATTTTAGTATACCCATTAAATATATCATTATGTCATTGCAATCATAAGCATCATACATTATCATGGGTAACTATATATCTATTTTAATTTGATATTTACAAAACTTTCTACTTTTACCACTTTGATGACTAACAAATTATTCATTATATAAATATCAAATTAAATAAATGATAATAGAAGTCATATTGAAACTAATTCTTGTTCATACTTATAATTACTTTATTACATTAATAATCATTAATATATGATGCTAAAATCATGCATCAAATTTTACAATTAAAACCCACGGCATTTAATGAAACAAGAGACTTAAGAGAAATCAATGCAATTAATTCATATAAAGATGTTAATTTATCATTACAACTAATAAAAGTAGGCATAAAGGTATTAATGCAGCATTAAAGAGACATGATAAAAGAAACACGAGAGAAACACAATCAATGAGAGAGAGAACCTTTCATGGCCATTAATGAAACGTTTTCATCCTTAACGAAGAAACATAAGATAAAGCAAAACATATTTAATGAATGCAATAAATGGCTTTGTTAATTCCATTCACGCATCAACTTAGTAGGGAAGCATTTAATATTGTTTTTCCTTTCCTTCGTCATCTTGATAACGAGATTTAGATAGAAACAAAATATATGGGCCGAAATTATCTAACATAGTTCTCGAAGTTGATTTTGAGTATCTACTCGACATTTGAATGGCTAGCTGTGAGAAGACCTTGGAGTTTTATAGGTCTGACAGAGTAATTAGTCTTATTGGGGGAATTACTCAGTACTTCTACAGTCCAATCCAGGAAACGACGACGGTTTTTCCAGAAATCTGGTAAAAGCTCCGATGATAGGGTAGATTCTGAGTCCATTGACGTTGTTGCTGGAGGGTATACGGGACTCACATTAAAAAGGGAGGAGAGCGATGACGTTTCGATGAAGTTTCCATTTAAACAGCGCAGCGTGGGGAGGAGAGCAATGACGTTTTGATGAATCCAGTAATGGTCGAGAGTTACATATACAAACGATATATACTCCAGTTATTTAGAAAGTATTTATATTTCAATTAATTAAAAGCATTATTTAAGATCCACACACATTACTCAGATCATACATATAAGGAGGTCCGATCAAATCTGTGAAATATTAGCAAAGAGGGACATGGGATCGTCACAAGTAAGTAACTTTTATTGCAGATCAGTCAGTAGCAAGTGGGCTGCTCCTCCATTTGTATACAGGAAAGATATATGTACATTTCCGTGGTGTGGATAGTGGAGCACTATTAGTTGGTTCGTATCTTACATTATATCAAACACATCCCAGAACCCACAGCACAGGACTTCGTGTCCCAAAACAAAGACCCTGAAAGAGGCCTTATTCTCTCTTCTCTCTTCATCTCCCTATGCATAAGCACGACTCTCCTCCCTCTCCTCCCAGCTGCTTGGACCTGCGAAGAACAACTCCTCATTTTGGTTCCCGAATACTTGCTCAACCTCTCTCGCTGGTACCCCAAATGCCAGCTCTTTCGCTTCCTTCTCCATCTCGTTTATAACATTCTTTTTACCTGTAATCAAACCACTGGAGTTCAACTTAATAGAGCCTCAGGACTAAAATCAAAACGTAAAGTAACGGGGCTGGTGGCAATTTTACCCGCAAGGCTATATCTAAAGTTGCCTTGTGCATTGACTTCAAAGCAAAGTACTTTCAGGTTCTTGTTCTCCGAAGATACCAGGGCCACTGGATGACCTGCAGGGACAACAAACACTGTTCCACGTCTCAGCCTCGAGCTTATTTTCTGATACTTTTGACCACCACCTGCTTCTTGACGTCGTCGTCTTGAAGAGGAGACATGAGGACAAGCCATCTCTAAGTATCCATCGCCATCAACGACGAATGATATTTTGGTCGCTTTTGAGTTGTAGAAGGGTCCAGCTATAGATCCCTGTGCACATAAATGGTTTATAGTCGAACACTTTCTACGATTTAGTTATATATATATATATACATACCTTGGTGATGTTAGCGAAGGAGACTGCAAGGTCAAGATCTTGAAGCTGCTTCCAATCAACAGGAGTGACTTCTAAGAGCTGGCCATAGTTGTTGCTTGTAGTTGGGCGCTTACGGAAAAGATTAAACGGACCGCTTGATTCTCCTCCAAAAGGCCAAATGGTGCCAGCTTCTTCACGGTCGTGGCTCATGGCTTCTATCTGTTGCTTGCAGGCTTTGATGATCACTCCCTGTCGTTGTCTAAAAATCCTCTGTAACCTCCCCCTGTCGCTCTGAAGTTAGAAAGAACAGGTCACATAATTAAATTGAATAATCTGTTGTATGAATGTTGATTAAGCAGTTCGCATTTGCACTAGGAAACGCAACTTCAGAGCAGCCTCGAGCAGCTTGGAGCTGAATGCGCTGTAAAAGGACTCTGGATCTTCACCACCTGGACCGTGGAATGCCTACATAATGGAAGCATGTCTCTTAAGGATCAATCTTGTAAAACACGAAGTCTCATCAAGTAATCTTAGACAAGAGTTTGGAGTTTCTTAATCAAGAAATTGGGAAGGAATACCTCGTACTCGCCGGGAATATTGACTGGACTGAGGAAATTGATAACGTAAAGTTTCTCATTTTGATCTCTATTGATCAAATAAACAAGAGTTCCTGCAGGAACCCTGACAATATCTCCGTGTTCAACGTTAAAGCTCTCTCTTTTTCCCTCTCGGATCATGGTGATAGTTCCTCGTCCTACAATCCACCAAATGATTGAATGTACCCAACTATGTCACAGAAGAAATGCAGCATACACATATGATTGAAAAGAAAATGCATACCAATGAAAAAGAGAACACCGTCAGCATCCCAGTGACTGGGGGCTATAAATGTTTGAGGATTAGCTTCCAGAAATCCCACACGAAAGTTTTCAATTCCGCGAAGAAGCTTGGATTTCTTGGTGAACTTTTGGAGAACACCAATTATTCCATGTTGGGTCTTGGCTCTTGTGGCGAAATGCCTGTCTTCAAACACATAAGGATTTCCAGTTTCCCCTCCTTCCTCTTCCTCTTGCTCTTCTTCCTCTACCTCTTCACTTCTGTACCTCGTTTTACATTCTAGCTGACACAGAGCACTTTGTTGTCCACTTCCCCATCTCCTTAAACATCGATCCACGCACACTTGCTGATCTCTTTTAGGATCCACCATGACGCTCCATTCATCTCTACCACCCCTTTCTCCTTCCTCCTCTCTCCACCTCTCCTTCTCCTTCTCCTTCTCCTTTTCTACACGTTCACGCTCCTTCTTCTCTCTATAGTACCTCTCACACTCTCTCCTGCATTCCTCCTTCTCCTCTGGTCCATACTGTCTCTGGTGTTTGCATTGGTGCTGACACTGCTTTAGCTCAGGATCTTTTGTAGCCAAAGCTAAACCTGCACTGAGAATCACAAGAGAAAGAAGCAGAAAAGCGACGGGAAGCTTCAATTTTGTGGCCATTTTTGACTTTCGCAAAGGGTCTTTTATCGATGAAGAGACTAAAAGAGAGCTGTTGTTTTATAGTCGAAAGCCGGAGACGGGAATAGGCGAGCGAGTTGCATGCATGGAGACAAGTGTTGGCCTAACGTGTCCATCATGCGCAGAACTCAATCGCCGCGTAGTTATGGTACTCGGGCAAAACAGGAAGGAAACGACATTGCTTCGCCTTTAGCTTCGAAGATTGAACATTTGCAGATTGATTTTTGCTAATAAAACGACACATGCATGCATGTGTCTAGGTCCGACGTATCATCACGTAGCAATATAGACAAAAAGAAAGCTAGTGTCTAAAGCTAACCAGGTAAATGCCAATATTTTTAGAAGCCAGATAGAACTTCAAATTAATATTAAATTAATATATAATAAATTAAAAGTAAAATTGATAAAAATATAATATAAAAATCCTATTGTTTATTTTAAAGCAAAAATAAAAAATAAAAATATATACTAATAAATGATCATTAACTAATGATAAATTTAATAATTCTAACTAAAATTAATAATATTAATTCTTAGATGATGAAATTAAATGAACAAACTTGACATGGTATATCACCTAAAGTGAAAGGAGTAGTTATAGCAACTTTTCAAGATAAAAAGCTACTCACTTGCAAGTCATGTCCCAGGAATAGAAGGAAAGCTATAATCACGTTCAAGTACATGCGATTAGTCATACAAGTCTAAAATCAAATTAGCACCAGGACATATAGGACACGTTTAATTACACAACTCCAAACTTATCCTAGAGATGGACAAGCCCCATATGGAACTCTGCTACCTTGCTAGAAGCGTGAAGCTTCTAGTTATCATTGTTGCTCCACCAGGAAGACTCTCTTCCATTGTGGTCATTGCGCCAGTTCCTTTGTAGAATCGTTTTGCATGTTGCACATTAGAGCTCGAGCTTACCTCTTGTCGTCTATGATTTTCGGGATGTGTACTGGGTTGGAGCTTAGAGATTCTGTTAGTAATTATTCCCTCGTATTTTTTGCTTTTTGACGTAGCAGAAATAATGTGAAACAAGGTTACAACTCAGAAACCGTTAATTCGAATCATGAATATCGGTGATAATACTATTTACTTGTTGATTCAACACGAATGCCACAAAATAGAGCAAAAAAATCACATAGTTGTGAGGATATATTATTCATCAAAAACTACGAAATACATAAATTAGGCGGCTTAAATAGTCAAATCTTAAAATTATCAAAAATGGCAAAATACTAAAACATCCTTATTCTGAAAATAGACATAAAAATATGAAAAATGCAATGAATAGCACTAAAAATAGACATTCTTACTAAAAGTTATGACAAGTCAAATAGTTTCCAAAAATAGCAAAAATACGAAATTGACTTCTTAAATGCAAAAATCCAACTATTTTTTAAGTCGACAGAATTAGAACCACATTTTGTTAAATTTGTGCATATCTGCACAGGCTATCTCTTGGACTGCATCATTCTTCCCGGGGTTAATAGAATTTGCCCTCAAATCCAACCATTTTTTAAGTCGACAGAATTGCAACCACATTTTGTCAAATTTGTGTAGATATGCACACGCTATCTCTTGGACTGCATCATTTTTCACGGGGTTAATAGAATTTGCCCTCAAATCCAACCATTTTTTAAGTCGACAGAATTACATCCACATTTTGTCAAATTTGTGCAGATATGCACACGCTATCTTTTGGACTGCATCATTCTTCTCGGGGTTAATAGAATTTGCCTTCAAATTGTCATCATCTGACAAATCACTAGAAAAGGGAATCAAATGCTTCACATTGAACACATCAACCGTGCTAATATGACTTGATAACTTTAAACGATAAGCATTAGTATTGATTTTCTCGATGGTCTCCACAGGACCAATCGTCTGAGCAAACAGTTTATTGTAATCACCAACAGAAAAGTGATCCTTGATCAGAATTGCCCACACTAAGTCACCCACTTCGAACTCAACATGTCGTCTCTTCTTATTCGCAGCCTCTTTGTACTTACCGGCACCATTTAACAGGTTGTCATGAATAAACCTATAGACATCCTACAATCCAGTAACAAAATCTTCTGCTTTGTCATGCAATCTTGTCTTGCTAGGCAGAGGCAACAAATCAAGAGAACCTTGAGGAAGAATAAAATACATAATCTGAAAAGGACTATACTCGGTACTACGATTAACCGCATGATTATATGCAAATTCAGCCTGGCTGAGCTTCATATCCCAACTCTTGATGTTTTCACTAACCAGGTTCTGTAACAAATTACCCAAGGAACAAATCATGACTTCAGTCTACCTATCTGTCTGGGGGTGATAAGCACTATTAAAACTCAATTGTGTATTTATCATTTCCTATAGGCTATGCCAAAAATGACTAAGGAACCTAATATCTATGTTAGAAACAATTAAAGATGGCAGGCCATGCAATTTGTACACTTTTCTAAAGAATAATTGTGCCACATGAATGGCATCAGTAGTTTTCTTGCAAGTAATAAAATGAATTAACTTAGAGAAACGATCAACAACAACGTAGATGGAATCATTACCTCGTTGTGTTCTTAGTAACCCTAACAAAAAATCCATACTTATATCTGAACCAACTTAGAGAAACGATCAACAACAACGTAGATGGAATCATTACCTCGTTGTGTTCTTAGTAACCCTAACACAAAATCCATACTTATATCAACCTAAGGTTGCGTAGGAATTGGTAAAAGCTAATAGAAGCTCGCATTAGTTTCTGTTCCCTTCGAAACTTGGCAGATTCGACAGCATTTCACAAACCTTTTGTCTTCCTTTCGGATGGTTGGCCAAAAATGGGAACCTTGTGTAACACCCCAACTCCCGCTGAACCCGAACCCGATATCGATGGTGATACTCGGATCCGTGCCCCGCGAGGGTGGCG
>JANIIA010000010.1:34227592-34247640 GCA_027478495.1 Erythroxylum alaternifolium | reverse complement strand
ATCCCGCAAGATGCTCTTCTAGGTTAACACTATAGATCAATATATCGACAAAATACACTACAACACACTTGCGAATGAATGGCAAAGGTACTAGGCACATTTGACAATCCAAACGACAACACTAACTGCACGACTGTCCACACACATGCGCTGGGAACCATCGTTCTTTGGAGTGAGAAGGGACGAAATTGCACAGGGACTCATACTCTTACTAATGAACTCTTTTGCCAACAACTCTTCAACTTGCTTCCTCAACTCTTTATGCTCGCTGAGACTCATTCTATAGTGAGGACGATTTGGGAGGGAAGCACCAAGCTCAAGATCAATCTGATGCTGAATATCATGCAATGGAGGTAATATGTCGAGTAGCTCCTTAAGAAAAAAATCCTGGAATTTAGTGATCAACGGTGCCACTACATCTAGGGTTGTAACACCTTCAACTACATCCTTCCCCACTAAGGCATACACCACCTCGACATCCTCTAATTCTTCTTCAAACTTGGCCCAAGACAACAAAGCAACATTGTCTCTTATGGACTTATTCTCGACAGATTCCTTAGAGGGCATTAACATAATTTTCACTCCCTTAAACATGAAACTATAAGTATTGGCTCTATCATCATGTGTAACCCCTCTATCAAATTGCCACGAATGTCCCAACAACAAATGACACGCATCTATAGCAACAACATCACACCACTAAAGAGTAACTAAAGCTCGTTTCGAAATTGTTACCTCACCAACTTTTTTTAGCCAAGCTAGTTTGTACGGTTTTAGGTGCTGCTCTGATGCCTAATGTTTGTACTGCTTCAGCTAACACAATATTTTTGCGACTACCGGCATCAATCATAAATTTGCAGACCTTCCCCAGGATGGTACAGGTGGACTGGAAGATATTATTCCGCAACCATTCATCATCAACAATTGCTCTTCGAGTCATATAGGATCTCTGAATGACCAACGCATTACCTACATCTTCAGTCACAATCTCCTCGTCAACTGCATCAGTATCAAACGCAAGCTCCTCTCCTATGTACACATCTTCCTTATCGTCACCCTCATCGTTATTTACAGAAAGCCCTTATTCCTGCCTTCTTGCAATCTTCTTTTTTTTACCCCATTTTACCACAATCGAAACACTTAATTACACTAGTTCTAGGTTTGTTGAACCTAGTAGGATTATTAATAAAACCATTAGCGTTTGAAAAATTACCACTATTGCCACCAGTGCCATTATTACTGCCACTGACCTGCCACCGCTAGCACTGCCTGCGGTACCAAAATTTGTGCATCGCTGTTGTTTCTCCACCACCAGCGCTCTCTGATACGCTGTTAAAATAGAAACAAGATCTAATATGTTGACGATATCTTGGATCTGCATTTTAGCCAGCCAATGTATCTCGCCACCAATTGCTCCTCAATCTCCTAAATTTTGTTTCTGATCAAAAGTTGATAGAACTCAGTAGTATATTCATCTACTGATCTCGTGCCCTGCTCCAAATTCTGTAACCTTTGGTACATCAATCGCTGGAACTTGTAGGGCAGAAAATTGGCATGCACATATTTCTTCATCTTTTCCCATGTGACGATTTTGGACTTACCCAATCTTTATCAGGTTAATTTTAATTGCTTCCACCAACCTGTGGCCCTATTTTAAAATTTGGTAGCCACCAATTGCACCTGTTTATTTTCTGGTTCATCTTTGAAATCTAGAATTTCCTCTATAGTAGCTAGCCAATCTAAGAACTCTTCGAGTTGTATACTGTCATGGAACTCAGGAATTTTTTTCCTCATTCCAGTCTCCCATCTTCGTTGATCTCTCTCAACACGTGCTCTAGGAAGCCTGTGCATAAACTAGTAGAAATATTCATCATCCTCTTTGTCGTCAGAATTATCATCAACATCTGCAGGTACTGGATTCTTGTGACTACCAAGAATGTTTAGATTTCTCAATACCTCGTTAAATCTCGCCGTCATACGTTCTACTGCATTCTCCACACGATAATCTGTAATTTGGGCAACCAACTGTTCAATCTCGTCACGATCAAAAACCTCTCCCAATGACAAGTCATTCGTGGCAGCATAATCATAAAGACCAAATTAGGCTCTAATACCAACTGACGTAGTAGAAATAATGTGAAACAAGGGTACAACTAGATACCGTTGATTCAAATCAAGAATACCGATAAAAACACTATTTACCTATTGATTTAACATAATGAAAAGAAATAGGGCAAAGAAAGGCACATAGCGGTCAGGATCTATTATTCATCAAAAACTACGAAATACATAGTTTTAGCGACTTAAATAGTAAAACCCTAAAAATTACCAAAAAGGGAAAAATATTAAAATATCCTTATTCTGAAAATAGACAAAAAATATGAAAAACGCAACAAATAACACTAAAAATGGACATTCCTACTAAAAGATATGACAAATGAAAAAGTTTCCAAAAATAACAAAAAAGTGAAATTGACTTCGAAATTGCAAAAATCCAACCATTTTTGAAGTCAACAGAATTACGACCGTATTTTGTCAAATTCGTCCAGATATATGCACGCTATCTCTTGGACTGCATCACTTTTGACTAAGGTACTATAGGTACTAACCTAAAAATATCCATGTATGATTTGTTGGTAAATTTGGTAGAAGTGTCCCTTAGCCAAATGATACGATCTTGCTCCAAGTGGTTAGGGATGTAAAAAGCATATATGCCATTAACGTTAAGGTCCTCTGAAATTGCAACTCAAAGAATTCCACATATAATTACACACACTTTATAATTGATAGAGATTCGTAACTTGAGGGAGTTTAGCTTCTCCTAAAGGTGGAGAGGGCCCAATTCAGTCCAGTTATCCCACCAAAACCAAGTTCTATTCCCATTCTCAATAACATTTTTCAAGGAGTTTAACTTATCCCTTAACTTTATCATTTGGATAAAACTCCAAGACTGTTCCTTATTGACTTTCAAGCTTCCTAAACTTGTATTAGACAAATAGTATTCATACATCCATTTTGACCAAATTGCCTCCCTATTATTGAATAGTCTGCATATTTTCTTGGACAATAGTAGTAGATTTCATATTATGGATAAGAACTATTCCTAAACTACCCTCTTGCTTTGGAGTTCGTAATTCTTTCCACCTTACTTTTTCCATCTTGAAGTTATCCACAACCCTAGACTAGAGATAGTTTTTAATTAGTTTCATTATTTCCTTGGTTAGGTTCTTTGGGAGAACTAATTGAGAGCTCCAGTGTATACGAATATTTCGAAGCATAGAGGAGATTAATTGCAACTTACTAGCACTGGAGAGAAACTTATTTTGCCATGAATTAATTATATCTTTGATAGATTCAATCAATGATAAACAATCTACATATCTTGGCTTCTTAGTAGTTATAGGTACCCTAAGTATTTAAAAGGAGTAAGGTGAATATTAAGGTCAAATATAATATTTAGCATAGCTGCATTAGGAAGATCAGAAGATACATAAATCTTGCTCTTTCTTACATTAACTATTAGGCTAGCTATTCTAGAGGACTAAGTAAGAGAATCGACTAATAATTGTAAAGAAGCAGGATCTGTACCATATAATAGCAGTAGGTCATCTACAAATAACTAAATTGCTGACCTTAAGTTCCTTACACTAGTGATGGAACTTAAACGATATAGAGAAACTTATCTCCAATAGATTAATTTTATAAGAATTTCATGGTGAAAAAGTAAGGGGATAAAGGGTCACCTTATCTTAGTCTCTTAACACTAAGAAAGAACTTAGAGGTTGATCCATTCACCAATATACTGAAGGAGGTACTAGTAACGCATGCCTTGATCCATTTTACAAAAGTATTAGGAAAATCAAATGCCCTCAACCTATTAAAAATGGAACTCTATTCCACTAAATCAAAGGTTTTGAAAAAGTTAATTTATATGGAGTAATTATGTATAAAAGCTTTGATGTCATCATCCTTGAATAGCTCCTGGACTAGTATGATATTATCACTCATAGTTCTCCCTTTTATAGAAGCACCTTAGGCTGGTGTAATTATATAAGTGAGTGCTTCTTTTAATCTACTCGTCAAAAGCTAAGAGATATCCTTTTAGACGATGCTATAGTATGAATGGGGCGAAAATTAGCCATTGAATTTGGATTCTTTGTTTTGGGAAAAAGGCAAATATGTGTCCTTTTCAATTCCCTTAGCATTTTCTTGAAATAGAAAATTTTTGGATTACCCAGGTACTTGAGATGAAGAAAACATTGTATCCATCTGGCTTTAGAGATTTATTGAGATTAAGACTAAATAATGCTTCCTTGATTTCCTGATTGGAGACAAACCAACATAAGTTGTCCTTAATATCTTGATCAGGAGGAGAATCAATGAAGTAGGAAATGTCAACCACAAAAAGCAGATTGTTAGAACTTTGTGCTAATAGGTTCTTAAAATAGTTGAAAGTAATAGCCCTTATCTTTGCTTGTTCTTTACATAAATTGCCATTTATATGAATCAAGGCTTAAATTTTGTTAATATTTCTTTTGGAAAATATGGATTTATAGAAAAATTTTAAGTTATCATCACCCCATTAAGCCAATTGATTCTCACTCTTGTTTTATTTGAGAAAGGAGTTATGGTAGTGAAGTGCCAAGGCATAACGACTTAGAGCTTAGGCTTCAATAGCTCTTAAGTTTAGATTGTAGGGATTTTGATGACAATTTTCTTAAGGTAAAGTAATACTCTAGTTATTCATATTGTTGTTATCATTCTTATTCATGTTATGGTATAAAAATGACCTTGTACAACTTAGTTTGTTGGTAGGAAACTTACTTTTCGATGCTCCGATTCTTAACTATCTTCTTCATTATATCTCCAATTAATTCAATTTTTGTTGCTAAATGCTTTATGCTCTTGAAATCTACCATATTAATGGCCTTTAAGTGGCAAAATCAAATAGAAATACAAATTTGATTAATAAGTCAAGCTAGAATACATAACTATGTAATAATGTAGATAATAACAGTTGGTTAAACTGATAGAAGCAAAGGAAGTAAAACCAACTGGTACAAGTGAGAGATTCATAATTTGATGTTCTTTTTATCAAAAAGAAAGTCATGCAATTTTTAAAAGTAGGGTAAGAACACCTCATAAGAGATTCAATGATATTTAACTAGCCCATATGATGGGAATCAAGCGGCGACTTAAGTTACACGAATTTCTACATAAGATGAGCATGAAAAAGAAACTTGACAATATGCAAAAGGTTCAAATCAAGTTAAGTTACATGGATTTATACACATTTTTCAATACTCTTGTCTTCATTATGTATATTTAATTTGCTTCTGCATGTTATTCATAGGCTAAATTCATAATAAAGATCATATTGAGATCTTTTTTTCATGTTTCCTTGATATGACAAGTTAAGAAAAATATTGTTTATTAGTTTTCTTGTTTCCCCTTACTGACTATTCATTCATGTCTAATTCATATTCTTCTTTTATATTCGATCTAATGGAATATTGCATAACTATTTGGGAGCCATTTGATAAAAGGATAAGATTTAAAGTAGCTTTCTTAATTTAAATTGTCTAGTTTGAAAAATATTTTTAATTAAGAGCTTAGGTTGAAAGTAAAGTAAATTTTAAGAGAAACATATGCGGGAGTGCTTTTGTTACTAACATTTTCATGCAAATTTGTTATGACTCAAACTAAAAACAAATGCTAGTCCAAAGATAAGGAATTAATTGAGGAGGAAAGAATATGGATAGACTTGGATTTCATCATGAACAAAATACAAGGTCAATATGAGCATTTCATTAGTCAATTTGGTCAGGTAAGGGATAAGTTGGAAAAATATGAAGCATCATATGTAGATTACAACGTAACACAATTGTGTTTACTAGAATGGATGAATTCGAGTTTATTAATGAGGCTAAAAGTACCTCTACCACTTGAGGGAAGGCAAAGAATATGTTTCTGAAAGTGAATGCGTGTATGCTTAACTTAGAGGATGCTAGTGATGATGAGTGTATTAAGAGGCCCATAGAAGGGAGATATTGGTCATTAGGAGGGTGTTGAGTATATATGTGGAAGGAGAATCTCTTTCATACAAGGTGTTTTACTAAAGATCAAGTATGTAGTATGATCACAGATAGAGAGAGTTATACTAATGTAATTAGTATAGAGTTAGTGGAGAAGTTCATATTGCCCACTACAAAAATGGTTGAGTGAGAATAAGAAAGTTGGTGTAACTACGTAGGTGATAATTTCTTTCTCAATTAGGATGTACAAGAATGAGTTATTGTCTGAAGTGGTTTCTATGTAAGTGGGATACATTCTTTTGAGGTGTCCATGGTAATTTGATAAGAAAGCCATATATGATGAGTATAGGAATAAATTTTCATTGTCTATGAATGGCAAAATTGATTAGCGTTGCTTTATTGTCACCAAAGCAAGTTTACGAGGATCAAATCAAATTTTATAAGAGTGAATAGGAGAGATAAAGGGGAAATAAACTAGAGAAAATACTTGGGGATAATTCAAACATATTGGAAAAATTAAAAACAGGAGATAAACACAAAAAGAAAATAGTCAGATAGTAGCGAGGGTATGGGATATGAGGGATGCATTATTGACCAATCATCAAATGTCTTTTAATTTTGTAAATGAAGGTGCTAATTTGAGGAAATTTCATTTTAAAGATGGGAGGAATAATGAGAATCAATCATCGACTTAAAAGGAATGAAGAGGAACTTAGAAAGCTTACAAAAGGTTCAAGTTAAGCGCTAAAAGAAACTAAAGATCTAGTAAAGGATATTGGAGAAAAATTGATAATGAATAGAGCATAAAAGGCCACAAAATCTCTTGATGACCTAATAATGGATCTTTACATAAGGAGTGAATATTTGCTACTTCAAGAGACTGAAGTCAAGTCGATGAAGTTGACTCAAATGAAGGAGCAAGCTTTGAAAAAGGGATTATATAACGTAACTAGTGCTAGATTTAGAAGTAAACAGGCATAAACTGGCTTCATAATTAATCTTATATTTAATGGAAAAGTTGAACTTGTAACTGGTACTAGGCTCATCTTTATGTGCACTGAGAGTTTTTGAACAAAATCGAGATTAATGTTTCTTTAAGATAGTTGTTGAACATATATTTTAATTAGTTAGGATTTTGTTATTTGAAGTTGTTGTTTTTTAGGACTTTAATTTTAGGTTTTTATGCCTATAAGAGGCTTTCTTATTTTGTTAGTTAACAACTTATCATTATTATTAATCAATATTTTTTTTTAATTTAGGTTCTCTAAAAATTTAGGATCTTTTTCAGCTTGTTAGTAGTGATTAAACTCTAAAATCTTTTCACTCATAATCTTTTTTTTTCTAGAGCATGACAATTCATATCCTTCATATTGTGTTTTCATATTCATGTTCTTGAATCAACATGTTGTAATAAAATGATCTTTGGTCATGTCATCTTAATATCAAATCTCACTAATTGGTAAGGGATTTATCACCATATAAGTTCTTAAAATTTTTGTATGCTCTTAACTTGATCTATGCACCATTTATATTATAAGATAAGAAACTTTTAAGGTTTATTTATGTAATATGCTAGGAATTTTATGTTCATTAGCATATATGAGTGTTTTTTTAATAGATACGTATAAGTTTTAAGTTTGTTTCTTCTTATCCAATAAGATAATTTTTTAGCATTTTATTCAAATTTATACATATTATGATAAGAAAACATTCTTAAAAAAATTTCAACTGAATATAAAAATTCGAATTCTATAACATCATAAATTAAAAGCTGAGCATTTGCTTTAATGAACTCGTTGATAAACTGATTAATATCAATATTGAATGGAGACATTCAAACATGTAGGCATGCTAAGGAGTATAAGAATAATAAAATGAACAGTAAAATTTAAAGCTTTTGCGAGATTTTAGATTAAAACTCTAAAGATTAAGAATAGAGAGATGATATGTGGTAGCGCATCGTAACACTAGTCAAAATAAACTAAACATACTATTGTAGCAGTGGTGAGTCTAGATCGATCCCACAGAGAGTGTTCAGTTAGGTTTTGTTATGAAATTAATCAGTGTTTAGGTTATGGGGAGTTTTGTTTGGTTCAAGAAAATAAAATAAAACAAAAGTAACTAAGAAAAGAAAATTGGAGAAAACATGTAAAAATGATGAAAGCGGTGAATTTGTTGGGAATTTGATTCTTTGGTTCAATCTTGGCCCACACCCTCATTAAACATATTTCAATGATTTTTTGTTCTTAAACCTCTCCTAGAAACAAGTAATTGTGGGTTAATACATTAACCTGAGTTTTCCCATAGGTATTGTTTAATTAAGATATGATCGTTAGTCAACCTTAACTACTAACCTAGGATACGATCTCTAGATTCAATTAGGTAGTAGCATTACGAATTAGGAAAACTGATTAATCAAAAAAATAACCGCATACGATGCGTCATTTAACCTAGGTTATGTTATCCCTAATGATTACAAATCATTATTCATTACAAATGAATTTTAACATAACAATTGCGGATTACATTGAATATTCTAGCAATGGGTTTGCAATAAAACTATCTAATGAACGAATTAAAATCATCTTTTTACAATACCCAAATCCATACATATCAGATAACATAATCAATTTCTAAAAAGAGAAAGAAAACAACGAATACAAGGAGAAATACACTTAACCGGGTCATCAACATCTATATTCCCCGTTGAATCACATCGAAAACGATACCCCTCTATGGATCTCTCACGGTTGAGAGCTTCCATAGCCCTCTTCGTGTTCTCCCAAGAGCATCTTCGATTTAGCCCCCAAATGAAGACGTTTAATTCTTTCATCTCTAGCTAATGTCATCACACACACCCTTCATATATAAAAGAAAGTTAAATTAAGTGGGATAGGTGGCAACAGCCAAAGAGAGGAAGTTGCTCCACTCTCTCAGTTCTTGCTTATTTTTCAGCCCTCCACCCTTATTTTATTCTCTAATTGACACCTTCAACACCACCTTTCATTCCATTTTAACGCTAGGTTTTACGTAAAAATTAGACAGTTGCTACATTCCTCTCCTTTAGCAGCAAATCACACACATTTGGTTCTTCCTTTTCATCCCAGTCGTCCACTTTGATGTGCTTTATACCTTCCAACGTTGTTTAAAATATGGAAGCTATGTTTAAAAGGGATATGGGACAGGTGTCTTTCAAAATAGAAGAGGACAAAAAGTCTTTCAGTTGTTGTCCATGATGTTGTCCATTAATTAAATTCACACCATGCCGTGAGTGTGATGCTCCAGCCCTCTATGTGCAGCTGTCCACTATCCATCATATATCTTTGCTTTATACTTGAAAAGCTATGTTAAATAGATTGGTGGTGGTGGTGGTGGTGTGTGTGTGTGTGTGGTGTCTCACTCACGTAAGACACCAAACAATCCTGTGCACTCACGTTTTTGCTTCTACCTCCCATTCTTTTTTCCACTCACATCATACACAATGGAATGGTAGTTGGTCACCTTGCATCATCTTTGGTTTATGCCATAAATCACTATCTTGTATAGGCATGAGGAATAAATCACGCTCATGTATCTTGTTGCACGGCCTTGACATACACACTCACAGCTGTGCAGGTTTTCCAGTGTGGTTGTGAGACATTTTAATGGTTCATTCTTCATTTCTTTTTATTTTCTTGTCTTCTTCTTGCTCCAATCTTCTTCTTCTTTGTATTTCTAGCATATGTCTCATCTTTCTTGGCATTTAATTGTCTTCTTTAGCTTTTAATCCTCTTCTTCTTGCTTCATGAAGACAAAGGATTGTGAATCTCTGAAAAATGGCTCAAATGTAGTGTTTTCGACTCACTTTAGCTCTTTCACTTCCGAATTGTGCCTAAAACTACATATGAGTCAAAGTGAGTATCTTAAGTACTTTCCTAGCAATAATCACTAAGTGTTATGGAATAATTATACAATAAATTAAGCCTATGCTAGTTTCCCCCAAACTTTAGCTTTTTACCTGAGCAAAAAAATAAGATCATAGACCCAAAACAGTGACTCATTTTCCATATGTTCTAAGAATACAAAATCATAAATAAAGATAAATGACTTTCAAAAAGTCATAGCAAGAATTCAACATTACAAACTTTTACTCATAATCAATCAACATTCAATACCTTTAAAAACCAAGCAATCTAATGGTAGACTTGAAAAATGTGTTTAACTAAAATATATCTATGGGTACACTCAAATACCATTCATGATCATGTCATTCCACAAATTTGCATATCATTTCATTTCTCCACCACTAAAATTTACATGCAAAATCATAACTCAAAGGACTTTTTAAGGTTGTAATGTGGGTAAAGGTATGGTGAGATGTATTTGAGTAAAGTAACATAAAAGCTATCAAAGCTAGTAAAACAAAAGTGACACTTAATATACCATCAAGTGCACAAGTTAACATTCATACAAAACTGGGTACCATCAATTATGACGAATGCTACAATTATGTTTCACAAATTAATTCAGTTGTCACACATAAATCACAAGATGCATATACCAATCCAAAATGATCACTCATACAATTGACTACAATACATTGAAACCACAAAGAGTGAACCTTACAAGCTAACATCTACCTTATATTCAACATACTCAAACAACTAATTCATTACAACTTTAGGAGGAAAGACTAATTATGAATAACTTTGCAAACCATATATGCACTTCCTCCTAGATACTTTTATGTTGATGTAGTTTCTTTCAATGTTTATATGAAAAAAGAAACAAAAGAAAAGGTATACATTTTTCTTTCTTTTCTTTTGCCTTTTGCTTTCTTTTTTTCTCCTTTTCTTTTGCTTCTTTTTTTTCTTTTTTTCATATAAACATTGAAAGAAACTACATCAACATGGGAATTTCAATGATAAGACATAAAATACCATCCCAATTATTATAACCAACCCACACATATGTATATCCCCACACTTAGAATTTTGTACATCCATAAACTAAACAATCATAAATGCTCCCCTAGTTTTATGGCTTAGGTAGGGCATTTATACAAAGGGGCTTATCAAGAGGAAAATCATATAATGGGTAGGCTATTTAGCTAATGTAGCTTGGAAAAACAAAGAATGTCTCATCATTTTCATGCTAATGCATGTGATAGGAATGTGGTCTTGAATAGAAAATTAAGGCAAACTTAGGATGTACATGTCCTGAAGATCACACATAAAAAAAGACAATGAGATTGATATAGAAGTGTCAGCCTAATAAGGCTCAAAATCTCACCAGCTTTGTCTACCACTAGTCACTACTCTTCTAAAGCTAATGTACATCGGCCAATCACAAAAGTAAAAGTACGTGCTCATGTTGCCATGAAATTTTCTAGTCAATCATGACTATATAGTCCTAGAAGCAATAAAAAAAGAAAATGTTTATTTTGTTTGTTTTATTATTTCTCTCATTTTGATTGAAAACTTAAAAACAAGTAAGAAACAAACAACTAAAAACACACATGCATATAAAAACTAAATGCAAAAATTTAAAGAAAAGAAATTTACTTCCCTTAGGTTACCTCCTAAGAAGTGCCTTTGTTTAAGTTTGCCGGCTCAAATCCATGTTTTTTCCTCACATGACAAAATTATAACCTTCAGGTAGTACAGTTTGAGCCACTTCCACTTAAGGTTGTTCAGGATAGAGTCTTGGTTAATAATTTGTCATATTCAGCATGTGCCCTATCTTTAGAATCTCAAACTCTACTGAGTCCATGCTATCGAGAAAGACCTCGAATGTCTCTTCACCTTTTTCTTCTTTATTCAATTTCTCTATTAGGCTAGGTAAAAGTAAAGAGTCATTCTTAACAACAAATTAAAACTCATTATTTACCTTCGAGATAAAGGATGTATCATTTTCTGCTTCGAGCTCCTTCTTCACTTCTTCCACAAAAGCAATTCCTTGAGTAGTCCACTCAAGATTCTCAATCTCCTCATCAATCTTTAAGGTTTCTACACTAACGTTCCTTGGGTACTCCTCAGGTTGATATGGCTGCTCCTCTTTTCTTTGCAGCTCTAGGCGGTCAATCCTCACTGCCATCTCACCCATCTGATTTGCCACGTTTTGGAGTCTAGATGTTGTATGCCTCACTTCTTGTTGGAATTACATCATATCCTTCTAGAGCTGCTACTGTACACTCTGTTGAAGATGTAAAGTATTAGCATTCATAATATTAACCAATTCTTCTAGAGATGTACCTGAATCTTGTTGGCTCTCCACATTTTGGATGCTAGGCCTTGCATCATGCCAAAATTGGCATCCATTCTGATGGAATTGTAGGGTATTCTATTGAAATTGTTGCATAATCTCTTGAAGTTGCTGCATACCCTATTGAAATTGAAGATAAATAGCATTACAGGTTTTGATATAGTTGTCCAAAGGTGTACTTGAGTTGTAATAAGAAAATTTTGGTCTAGACGTGAATTGCTGTGCTTCTTGCAAACTATCAAGGAAGTAGTTCTATTGATTATCCCATCTATAACTAAAGTTAGGTTGATCAATCTAAACTTGGTTATAAGATTGGGAATATGAGTTATAAAAGAAATTACTTTCGTCCTTGTAAATTTTTTACATGAAAAACACTAAACAGAAAGTGAACAGCTCATGAAATAATTAAAAAGAAACTAATTACGAACAAATATATACAAAACACCAATTAAAATTAAGAACAAAAACTAAAGCACCATATTCCTCGGTAACTACGCCAAAATTGGTAGCGCATCATAATGTTAGTCAAAATAAACTAGACCTACTAGTACAGCAGTGATGAGTCTAGATTGATCTCATAGAGAGTGTTCATTTAGGTTTTGTTATGAAATTAATCAATGTTTAGGTTATGGGGGGTTTTGTTTGGTTTAAGAAAAGAAAATAAAACTAAACTAACTAAGAAAAACAAATTGAAGAAAACATGTAAAAATGATAAAAGAGATGAATTCATTAGGAATGTAGTTCTTTGCTTCAATCTTGACTTACACTTTAATTAAACATATTTCAATGATTTGTTATTCTCAAATCTTCCCTAGAAACTATTAAACGTGGGTTAATCTATTAACATGAGTTTTCCTTTAGGTATTGTTTAATTAAGCTACGATCATTAATTAAACCTAACTACCGAATAAACTAGGATACGATCTTTAAATTTAATTTGATAGTAGCATTACGAATTGGGAAAACTAATTATTCAAAGTAACAACCACATACGATGCTTTATTTAGCCTAGGTTATGTTATCCTTAATGATTACGAACCATTAGTTACTACAAATTAATTTCAATATAACAATTACAGATTACATTGAATATTCTAGCAATGGGTTTGTAATAAAATGATCCAATGAATGCATTAAAATCATCTTTTCATAATAGCCAAATTCATATACATCGGATAACATAATCAATTTCTAAAGAGAGAAAGAAAACAACAAAAGCAAGGAGAAATACATTTAACCGGGTCATCGACATCGATATCCCCGTTGAATCGACATCGAAAACGATATCCCTCTATGAATCTCTCACGGTTGAGAGCTTTCATAGCCCTCTTTGTGTTCTCCCAAGAGCATCTTCGATTTAGCTCCTAAACAAAGACATTTAATTCTTTCACCTCCAACTAATGTCATTACACATACCCTTCATATAAAAAAGAAAGTTAAATTGAAGTCGGATAGGTGGCAAGAGCTGAAGAGAGGAAGTTGCTCCACTCTCTCGATTCTTATTTATTTTTCAGCCTTCCACCTTTATTTTATTCTTTAGTCGACACCTTCAACACCATCCTTCATGCCATTTTAATGCTAGGTTTTATGTAAAAATTAGATAGCTGCTACATTCCTCTCCTTTAGCTGCACATCACACACATTTGGTTCTTCCTTTTTATCCCATTTGTCCACTCCTTTGTTCTTTATACCTTCCAACATTGTTTAAAATGTGGTAGCTAGGTTTAAAAGGGGCATGGGACAGGTGACTTCAAAATAGAAGAGGACAAAATGTCTTTTGATTGCTGTCTATGGTATTGTCCATTAATTAAATTCATACCATGCCATGAATGTGATGCTCCAGCCCTCTATGTGCAGCTATCCACCATCCATCATATACCTTTTTTTATACTTAAAAAGCTATGTTAAATGGACAGGTGGTGTGTGTGTGTGTGTGTGGTGTCTCACTCACGTCAGACTCCATGCAATCCTATGCACTCACGTTTTTGCTTTAGCCTCCCATTCTTTCTTCCACTCACGTCACACACAATGGAATGGAAATTAGTCACCTTGCATCATCTTTGGTTTATGCCATAAATCACTATCTTGCATGGGCGTGAGGAATAACTCACACACATGCATCTAGTTGCACAGCTGTGATATACACGCTCACGGCTGTGCAAATTTTCCAGCATGGTCGTGAGGCATTATAATCGTTCATTCTTCATTTCTTTTCATTTTCTTGTCTTCTTTTTACTCTATCTTCTTCTTCTTTGTATTTCCAGCATATATCTCATCTTTCTTGGCATTTAATTTGTCTTCTCTTGCTTTTAATCCTCTTTTTCTTGCTCCATGAAGACAAACGATTGTGAATCTTTGGAAAACGGCTCAAATGTAGTGCTTTCGATTCACTTGAGCTCTTTCACCTCCGAATTGTGCCTAAAACCACATATGAGTCAAAGTGAGTATCTTAAGCAATTTCCTAGCAATAATCACTAAGTATTATGGAATAATTATTCAATCAATTAAACCCACATCAATATGTAACAAAAAAGACAAGGAATTCATTAATTGATGGAATTAATAAGAACCTAAATGTAGAACGTAGTAATCTTTAGACATTAAATAATATATTTTAGTAGAATTCATCAAAAAGCTTTAAAGTATGTGTTTCTGTAATTACTTTTGTTCTAAAGTAATAAATGCTTAATAGACTATGTTTTTATTTCTATGTTTAGTATGTTTTGCTTTTTATTTGAGATTTTCATATAGTTTTTGTTACTTATTTTTTTTCGATTATGTTTTTATCTCCCAATTGCTTTCATGGATCAAAAGAAGAATTCAAGTGAAATCAGGGTTGAAAGTAAAAGAATTGAAGCTATTTTAAAGGTACACAACCATATGAAGATTATACGCCTGTATGAATAACATACACGGCCATGTAAGAGACTGTGAACATGGAAAGCTTTAAAGACGTGTTTTCCCGTGTAAAGATACACACTCGTGTGAGTAACATACACGACCATGTCTCATGCCTATGTAAGCTCCTAAAAATGTGTAAATTCACTACTTGGAGTTATTTTTTAGATGTACGATCACTCACTCGACCTTATGACTAAGTATGTATATTCCATAAACTCTAATTTCATAATATAAAAGGCAATTATGAAGAGGAGACGAGAGATAAGCAATTAGAGTCAGAGTTAGAGGTAACCGTTAGAGTTGAAGAATCAATTTTGAACATAGAATGACAAAAACATGAACATTATTTTAGAGATTCGATATAGAGTAGCTTTTCATTAAAGTTTGTAAGATTGCATTAGAGAAAAGGGTGTATTTATATATCTTATGTATTTTTCTCTTTTTAATTATTCTTATGAACTTTTGATGCTTGTTTTGTTTTCTTTATTTATGAATTAAGTTTGTTTAGTGCCTAGGTTAGATGAACCCTAAGTTAATATTGATATTATAATATGATTTGTTATTTAATACAATTTGATTGATTCATTCATTAAGATTTAATTATATGATTTTATTCTTCAATTAATATGTCTGGGATATTAGTTCAATATATGTTTTCATATGATTAAGATTGAGAAATTTTTTGTATAAATAGATTTACCATAATTTGAAGGAGTTACATACAAACTTAGAGATAGGTTGATATAATCCTTTGAATTATTATAACTACACCATATATTTACGGTTTGAATCATAAAATATCACATCATAAGGCATATGTTTCCATAAGTCCTATTGTCCAATAGTTTGTCTTCTAACACTAAAACATGATGTTTTATTAGGAAAAAGCCTATATAAAATCTTGATATCATCATAAAACTTTCATAAAATATAAAATTACTATTGACCAATTTATTTCCATTCCATTTATATAGGACTTAGAGACATAATCTATTTTTATTATTTATGGTCTGCAACAAAATCCTCAAGTTTAGGTTTATTATAAACTCCATGAGAATAAAAAATAAGGAAGGCTCATCAAAGCACTTGGTTTCAAGATGTGATGATGTGGCAACACATGGTAAGAACATATAAGTAGTGGCCCAAGCAAGTGGCTTCAATTAATGAGAAAAAGGAAGACAAGTTAAACTTCATAAACAATTTATAAGGTTAGCCACAAATGGAGATTCGGAGGTTGAATGTAAAAGACCTCCTTAATGACATTAGAACTAGGTAGTGACATTAGAACTAGCAATGAGGGCAAGAAGAATGTTGAGACACATAATGGCTCAAAGAAATGTAAAATGAATTTTCTCAATATAAGTCGAAGAAATAAATAAAATGAGAAATTATTTATCTCATTTATAAAGGGTTACACTTTGCTCGTGAATATCCAAAAAGGCATATGGATGAAAAGCAAATTAATTCCATGATTTTGAAAGATTAAGGAAAAGAAGGTGAAGACTCAATAGAAGAAGTCTACCTTAACATTATTCTATGTTAGGTGTAAGTGACCTTATAAAGGAGCATCTAAACTAAAGCAAAGCCAAACTTGATAGAAAAAGAAAATGGTAAATTAGAGATGTGCTAATAACTAAAGAGTCTTTCTTTTGAGTGATGTTTTTATAGAATTTTTCAAGTTGGAAGAAACTTGAGTTCCTTTTTATTATATCTAGGTGATTTGATTAACAAAATGTTTTTTTGTTATCTCTCTTGTTTGTCCATCAGATTGTTTATTTAAAGAACTTATGTGATTAAGAGTTTGAGTTAAATAATTAAACATGAGTGATATAAGGTATTTGGAAAAAATAGAATTATTGATCTATGATTATAAAGGGAAGGCTACGTTGAGCTTTACAATTTAAACTTAATTACTACATGAGGACTTTAGAAAATTACTTTAATTTCACTGCAAAAAAAATTCTTTGTGATAACTAATATCAAAGTCAAGTGGTGAAGAATAGTACCAAAGCTTCAAGGAAAACAACTAGTGTCAAAACTCAATGAGGATTTCATATATTTTTGGCTAACAATGGCTAATAGAAGCAATTTGAAAGATAAAGTTGCTCGATTAAAGGCCATCAATAGTTCTCTAGCCTTAAAGGAAGGCGATGTGATTTCTTTTATCAAATGTTTTGAATCTATGGTGGTAAAGCTTCAAAAAATGAGGAGAGCACTTAAGGAACAGTTAAAGGCTACTAAAGAGAGCTCCAACTTGTTCATGCTAAAATATGCTATGTCTAAGCACAAATCAAGAATTCAATTAGTAAACACTTAGGTGAAGGTGTGTGAGCCCTATGTGGTAGGCAAAATGTCGAGGAGCTCAACATTTTCTTATGGGATATAAAGCAATACTTTGAAGTGACAAAGTTGTCCAACTCAGAGAAGGTGTCAATTACGACTATGTACATGATAGATAATGAAAAGTTACAGTAGAGAATAAGAACCTCCAACAACATTGTTATCGGTAGACCTCTCATTAACACTTGAGAGAAAATAAAGAAGGAACTAATGGACTAGTTCCTCTTTAATAGGTTTACAAGGGAAGCTTTAAAGTAAGATGACTTAGTGGAGGAATATAGGAGAAAATTCACATATTTGATGTTAGATGTGAAGAACATATTAGGAGAAGATAATTTGTTTAATTGTAAAAGTGACTTACAGGGTTGGACATTTCAAAAATAGAACGTGAAGAACCTCCCTAACACTATAGTGATTGTAGATTCCTTGGTGGATATATAAATGTAACCCCTTTAAAACTAACAATAAGGATAAAAAGAATGGTGGAACACGGAATGGTTCAAAAAAAGGCAAGAGAAGATATATGAATCTTTTTAACGTAAGTCAAAGAAATAAAAGATATTACTTATTTCATTTGTGAATGGTTGTAATTTGTTCATGAATGCATAAACGAAAAGTGGGTGAGGAGAAAATGAATTTTTTAGCTACAAAGAATTGAGGATATCGAGTTAAAGACTTGATTGAAGAAGTTTACCTTAATAATTACTCTATTTTGGTGTTGTTGGCCTTATGAAGGAGCATCCATAAAAAGTAAAGGCAAGCCCAATGAAGAGGCATAATGGTATATTGGAGACATGTCAATGACTAAGGATTCTTTAAGGGAATCACATCCATAGTAGTCTCTGTAAATTATTTCGGGAGTTCTTCTAGTGGGGTGGTTGTTTAGATTATTAAGTTTAAGTTACAGAATTGTGCAAGTGATGATGAGCTTTGGTCAATACTTAGCACTTGGATTTACAAAACAAGGTAAAGACTTATAAGTAAGCAAGGAAAAATGGACATTATTAATGAAAACTCAAGAGTATGTGAGCATTGGCATGCACTGTTACACATTGATGGAAATAGTTTATAAGATACAAGATTCAAATGTGCGACCAAAAGATAAAAGGCACAATTAAGTCATGTTAAGTCTAAGGGTAAGTACTTAACTTTGAAAAGGAGGTCAAAAGATATATAAATGGGCAAGTTAACTATATATTGACTCAGATTGATGCTAACCTAGGTCAATAAGCAATGAGACTGCACCATAGATATGCTTAGATAGATCATACACAATAATGGATTAGGATGACTAAACTGGTAGGCTCATCAAGGCACTTAACTTCAAGATTCAATGATGTGACCACACATATACAATTAATGACTTAAAAAGTGGGAGCATTAGCTTAGAAAGTGGAAGCAGCAAATAAATGGAAAAAGGGTCAGATGATGTGGTAACAGATAGACATCTTTCAAACACTTATCTTATCCGTAAAACAGGAGTTAGTAGACTAAATTGAATAACTTGCCACTAACTTGGTGAAGTTAATGGAACAAGTGGTACCTTCCCACTAACTTAGTTAGCCTTGATTGATATTTGGCAGTCAAATTGATAGAACAAGGAAAAGACCTGTAAGTAGGCAGGGTAAAATAAACATCATCAAAGAAAGCTTAAGAATAGGAGAGTGTTTGTATGCATTGGTGCATATTAGCCAAAATCTTCAATAAGATATAAGATTCATATATGAAACTAAAAGATAAAAAATGTAACTAAGTCATGCCAAGTTTGAAGGTGCAAAAAGACACTAAACTTTGATAAGGAGGTCGAAAGGCATGTAAACATCTGAGGTTTATTATAGAATGAATTGGATTCTTGCTGACTTAGGTTATAGAGCAATGAAGCCATATCATAGATGTGTTTGGATGGACCATACACAAATATGAATTGCGATGGATAAATAAAAATTTCATCAAGTCACGTGACTTCAAAATGTGATGATGTGGTAACACATAGTAAGAAAATGCTAGTAGTAGCTAAAGAAAGTGGAAACACTATGTAACAAAGTGAGAGCACTTCTTTAAATAGGAAAAAAGTGAGTTGGATGTGATAAAGCAAACACACGCAAAAGATACTTTTAATTCGAATAAAACAATAGGGGCCTTTTGAAGTTTAAAACAATAATAGGAGCCTGCAAAGCAAGAGGATCTTGTTATGCGATAGGACCTTGTTTAAGCAATAGGAGCCTGTTAAGTGATAGAAGCATGTTAAATGACAGAAGCCTGCTAAAGCATAAATCCAGTTAAGATAATTTAAAAGAGAAGCCTCCTGTTAAAATGAAAGGAACCTTTAGCAAGTTGAAAATAGAAGGAGTCTACTATAACAGTGAAGGAGCCTTTTACTGAAATGAACACACATACAGTTTAATGCAAAAATATAAAAGTTAAGAGAAGAGAGACAAGGACATAATTGATTTTGTAACATCCCCTCACCATTTGCCATGAATAGGAGTGTATAAGTGTATAGTGACATATGCATGCATTCATATATGC
>JANIIA010000010.1:34198101-34216614 GCA_027478495.1 Erythroxylum alaternifolium | reverse complement strand
TTAATGTATGTGATGCCATGTGGAGTTCTATAGTAATTGCACGTAGCGCTCCGTTATCTTAGGTTATGTGTCGGAACAACCTACGGGTGTCCCGATGCGTATCCTAGGGTAATGGGGTGTTTCAGATTTATACTAGTTTGGTTTACAACCTAAGCCTACATTTAGTCCCCAAGTATCCAACTTGAATGTTTCACTATAAAACTAAGTAGTAATTTGACGAGCCTCTTCAAGCTCACGAATACATATTTTTCAAAGTTCTCCAAACTTCCAACGAGTACATATTTTTCAAGGTAATCCAACCTTCCCACGAGTACATCTTTTTCAAGGTTCTCTAACCTTCCAAACTAGTAGTATTTTGCTAGCCTCTATAAGCTCTCAAAAAATGAAGAAGTAATTTGCTCCATATGAGCTTCAATGATCTTTCTCAAAAATAATTGTCACTTTCTAAGGCACAAGAGATTTGATAATGATATGACTTTCAAAAGTATTGATGTATCTCAATAATTTGGCTTTCTCTCTTCTTTCCTTCTATGCTTCTCTGTTTCGCAGTTTTAGTGGCTCTTGCTTAAACAGACATTTTCTTTAACTAATCATTGCTTCATTTCTGTTCTGAATTTGACTTTCAATCTTCAATTTTATCTCTGCTAGAATCTTGTAATAATCAACCGTTAAAAGAAACCTAAGCTGATTGACGAAATATGTGATTGGCAGGATCCTTTCGAATTTTGTAGAATAAATAAGGTTTATAAAGAAGGTTCCTGCAAGAAAAGAAACATTTATCATATGATTTTATTTCCTTTTGCGAATTAACTCATTAGCAATAGAAGGAAATAAATTCAATTTAAATTTTGAAATATTATAAGGTCATCATCAAAATCACAAATAAGCCTTAAGCTAACATGATGGCATGGCTATAGAAAGACATCTTCCAAGCACTTATCTCATATGCAAAAGTGGAGTTAGTGGCCTAAAGTGGATAACTCTTTACTAACTTAGTGAAGTTAGTGGAAGAAGTGGAAACCTTTCAATAAGAAGAAGTGGAAATTTCCCACTAACGTGGTGGAGTTAATGAAAAAAGTGGGTAGTTAAGTTGTTTGGTCCCTAAGTTTTTGTAAGACTATATAAAGGCATCATTTTTAGTTGATTTAGAAGTGGAATTTGGTATACTCAGTCATCTATAAGAGACTTGAAAGCTTTGAGAGAAATTTCTTTATGGGAGATTCGAGTAGGGAGTTCTTTTGAGTGATGTTTTTGTAGAGTTCTTCAAGTTGAGAAAAACTTTAGTTTCTTTGTATTATATATTGGTGATTTGATCAATAAAAGGTTGGATTTGCCTTATCCATCTTGTTTGTCTATTTGATTATTTTTTCAAAATACTTATATGATTAAGAGTGTGAATAAAACACTTCCATACCAGTAGTGTGATGCATTTGAAAACAAACAAAATTGTTGGTTAAAGATCACAAAGGGAAGGCTGAGTTGAGCTTTACTACTTAAAGCTTGACTATTGCATGAGGACTTTGGTAAATTACACCAATTCCACTACACCCAAAGAATGTCCCCGCGATTATGTTCTACCTTCAAAACTTCATTTGTGCCCAACCTTGTAAGTTGCTTATAAAGTTGAATAACTTGTCTTCCTTTTACATTTTCTAAACATCCAACATCAAAGTTAGGAATTTTTTCACATACTCCTGCACCAAGCCATCTTACTTTAATTGCTTCAAAGATTTTCTCACAAGCTATGATGTGTTGTTAGGAGAAACTAGCCTGTTATCTCCTTCTTCCTTTTCTCTTAAATGTTAATGGGAGGTCTATCCATATTAACGTTATTAGATGTTCTTGCTTTCCTCTAGCTCTTTGCATTATTCACCAAGTATATTGATGTGACTAAAACTTTTTTTTCTAAATCAAACACCTTTTTTGTCATAAAGTATTGTTCCATATCTCACACGAAGTTTTTTAACTTCTTATTACTCCTATTGGCTTCAAACACTTTGCAAGGGAAGCCTTGATATGGTTGAAGCAAGATGACTTGATGTAGAAGTATATAAGAAAACTTACATATTTAACGTTGGGTGTCCAGAACAGTTGAAGAAAGGTGAGTTGTTCAACTTTATAAGCTTGAATAGCCTGAAACTTGACTTGGCCTGACTCGACCCATTTTTTGAATTTTTAAATTAAAAAGTAGAAAATAACACCATTTTTCACAAAATAATGTCATTTTATAACTATAAAATGACGTCGTATTGTGTGTGAAATAGGGTTGGAACAAGGTTATTAGAACATAAGATTACAAGGCGTCTTTTTGGCTTTGTGATTTACATAGCATATGATGAGAACTAAAAGAGGCTATTGTTATTTTCACGTATCAAAATTAAATCGCCTGTAATTTTTCCTAAATTTAATAAAAACTTATTTTATTGAATTATAAGTTTTTATTTTGATTTTAGTTTCTTTCTATTTTACAATTTATAAGAGACAAATTATATTTAAAATCATGAACTTCACCTAATTTTATAATATATCTTATTAAAAGTTATAATAAAATATTAAAATTTAAATTTATTATAAAATAACTTTTTAATTAATAGTAATAACATATTATTCTTTCCTTAAAAAAACATATTATTCTATGTTCATAAAACCTTTTTTTTTGGTTAACAGAGTGGAGGAGTAACTAAAAGCTAGGAAGGCCTCCAGGAAAGGCAACACCACGGGCTTCTACGGATAGAACATAGAGTAGGTCCCTTGGAGGCTCAACTAATACCTCATGCTCCAACTCCAAATCACAAGCTAACTTAGCAAGAAAATCAACACAAAAATTGCCCTCCTTCAATATGTGTTGCAGTGAGCAGGACCAATGCCTACTTAATAGTTCTCTTATATCCAAAATCAGACCCCCTAATGGATGAGTCAAAACATCAGCTGTTCTAATAAGGTCAATCACCACTCGAGTATCCAATTCACACTCACATTCCTATACCCTTCTCTCTATGCAAGCAGTAATCCAAACTGCAAGGCTTGCTTCTCAACTACTACGTTAGAACAAATACCAAGGTGAACTTTGAAACCCAATAGCCAAATACCCATACTATTTCGCAACAAACCCCTAGCCCTTGCAACGCCTGGGTTGCATCTGGCTGCCCCATCCGTATTAAGTTTGACAGCATTCACAGATGGAGGAAACCAGCTTATATAGCAAGGCAGAGGCACATCCACTATCTTCTTGGATACACAACGTTGGAGTTCTCTTGTTTTTTCCCAATTGTTAGAGATAAGAGTAGCAACATCAACTGCTTCTTCATCCAGCTCCTAACTAATAGTACACCGTCGAGTCTATAGCCTCCACATCATAACGGTAAAGATTATCTGCCAATCAATACCACTTGGCAGTTTTACTCTATTGCTCTGCAGGTTCCTATCAAGCCACCAATCAAACCACTAGATATAAAATCAGTCCATTGTTGAGCTGGCACCAAATGTTGCCAAACTAGAGACGCCACAAGGCAATCACGAAGAAGGTGAAGTGTGGACCCTTTGTCCGCCCCACATACAACACACATGCTCTTTATGGCCATCTTCCAATGGAACTGCCGCACTCTATTCTTACAAGCTAGCCATAAAAGATAAACTAGCTTTAAATGAGTATATTTAAGAAACAAATTTATAAATAACTAAATTTAGTAAAAAATTAAAATTAAAAAGCTCAATTGATTTTTGATTCCCTAAAATCAAAGGAATAAAGGAAAGGAGAAACAAGTGTTATTAAATCGAAAACTATAAAAATACTATCGATAATATAAAAAAATCTAGAATACATTAATAACATAACTATAAGAAATTTAATCAATTTAATGAATTTTTATTTTAAATAAATTTTCTGTTGCATTTGTTTGGCACGTTAATACACGTTTATCAATAAGTTATACTGACATAGCATGCTATATCATCCCTATTTGTCATATTGATATAGCATTACATCACTACTGTTAGTTAAAATAGTTAATGGTAGGTTAGATTTGCAATAAATTGAAAATTAAGTTATATTATTTTTTTAAATAATTTTGATTAATATTATAAAATTAAGTAAAATTTATAATTTTAAATGTAATTTTTTCTTTATGAAAAATACAAATATTTTTAATTTTCTTTTTTTGTTTTTGATAATATGATTTTATTATTAATTAAATAAGTATTTAATTAATTGATATTAATTATTAATAATTTTATAAATGAGGGCGAGCCTTGGAATAACTAGTAAGGTTGCTTCTTTGTCACCAAAATATCACAGGTTTGAATAACGAAAATATCCTCTTTGTAAAATATGAAGGGAGAGAAGATTGCATACAATTGCTCTCCCCCAACTCTCGTAAAACGGGGAGCCTTTATTTTCAATTATCTTTAAATGTATAAATTTTAAAAATATTTATTCATGAAATAAAATATTTTAGATGTCAAATATTTAATTATAATAAATAATAAAATGGTTTTATAATTAAATTTATATTAATAAATGTTATTAAGTTTATTTATTTTATTTTATAAAATATAATAAATTTATTTTTAATATTTATTAACAAATATTGTATAAGAAGCTAAAATAAAATGAGTTATTCAATTAATTTACTAGTAAAAGTGTTATAAAATGGAAATCAAAATCTAACAAAAAGTTGCAACAGTCACAATACATAAGTAAAAGTGGAACCTAACTAAACCGAAACATAGATGGAATTATAAGTTGTATATAATCAATATTACTTTGCCTAGTTACACAACTTGAATCAACGTTTTACACAGCCTTAACTTAAAGGCAGCCATGGAAATGAAAGAAAGAGGAAATTAGAACCCAAAGTAGGTTGAGAAACTCTTTCCACCCTTTCTTATTGCGTTTTCTTCTGTCTCTTTCTCCTCCAACCCACGGTAAGTTTTCAAATCTTTATGTTCAATCTATCTGCTCCAAACGGCCAACGAATACATAAGCAAACCGATCAGAATTAATGTTTACTGTTATATATATTGCATCATTTGAAAAACTTACCAGCGGTCTCCTTGTCGTCGCAGTCAGTGTCACACTTCATCTCACAATAGGTTCTGCCATTGCCATCGACTTTGCATTCTTCTTCGCAGTTACCGAAGCATGACTTGAACTTCTCCTTCTGTTCTGGGGTCTCCTCAGATTGAGACAGGTGCATAGTTGCGGCAACCACAATGCAGACCAGAAAGACCACAGCAAATTTGTTGGCCATCTTCTTTTTCTTAATCTGTTGTTTGTAACACTCTTTGCTAGTAATATTTCTTGGGTAACTTGAGATTTGGGCTATGAACGTGGTGTAATTATAAGAAACCATCGCGAGTTTATTCTTAGGTTGTCCGAACCATTGCCAAAGAGCCTGTTTTTGAGGAATGCATGATGAGGACTACTGGGTCAGCCAAGTATTTTCACCGGTTTCGGTGTAACTGGAAGGTCAAGCGTAGTTTGTGTAAGAAATGGACTGCAAGTAAAGACTGTAAGGGTGGAGACAATTTTAGACATTTAATCCATACCAGGTACAGTATTATACTTCTAATTTACACTTCATTTTTAAGTTAGAGTTTGACCCACAATGTATTCAAAAACCTATGATTGTCCATATGAAGAACATGGAAATATGGACTAAGTATGTATTAAATAGAAATGTACAAAATTGTTTGGCCAGCACTTTACCCTCTTACGAGCTAACCCGTTGTGAGCAGAGATTAGTCTGAGTAAAGATGGCTTAAAGATGCTTTCCCATATTTTAGACCCTTCTAAATCACCTCGTGGCTAAAACCAAAAAAAAAGAAAAAGAAATGTACATATTGACCAAAGCATTTGATCAAATTGGTTAAAGTTGGAAAATCAGGAACTTTAGATTTTAACAATTAATTTACAAAGTGGATTTAAATTTTAAAAATTAAATGAAAATAATTTTAGCTGTCAATTTTAAGTTACATAAAAGATTTAAAATAAAGTTTAACTTGAATTAATAATTATCTTAATATATAATTAGTATTTAACAAGTAGATAAGTTATATATGTAAATATTATATTGACTACTATTGTAAAAAATATTTTATTTTAAAATAATTTTCATATTTATTTTTATTGAATAAATGATTCAATATTTTATTTATATTTATATAATTATTAGAAAATTAAAAAAATATAAACTTATAAAATGAATTTAAATTTAAGAAAAGTCCATTTGAACTTAACTGTAATTAGCATTAATTAAGCCTAACCCCTTGAACTAGAAAATATCCAAAATCGATCACTGGACATAGTCCCCTCAACCCAAACTCAAACTCTGGCACTGAGGACTGAGCTTGGACCAACCTGCTTCACCCAGTCTAACAGAAGTCCAAACTTTGACTTGCAAAGCTAGCAGGAAATTGCTGTTCAATGGCCCTAAGTTGTGAATTTTATTTTTGTCTTATCAACGCATGTATAATTCGATTTCTGCAAGTTGTTGTGAATTTGATTATCTCCTTCAGTGTTTAATCAAAATAACTTTTTGAAACCATTATTGCTATAACCATTAGAAAGGAACCATTGAGCAAACAGATGATTGCATCAAGGATAAAGGAGACCAGTCTAATCAAATTTTGGTTGGTTTTGTCGAAACTTCTTGTTGAAAAATTAAGATGATAAGGAATTAAATTCATCACAGTCACTACATTTGGCTTATGAAATTGATTACTTAAAAAAAAAAGGTACAACGTACGTTAGTATTTTTGTTTTATTAATATTTAATCTTAATATAAGAATGAGTAAAAATAATTTAGAAATAATATATAATTACAAATATGATTTTTATAATTATGATTGATTGATTTTATCATAATTTTATTTATAAAATAGATTTACCTTGTAAATTTTATCTTATATATTAAATAGATAAAACATATTCATAAAATAAAAATATCTTAACAATCTACCCTTTAAATCCTTTACGAAGGATCTAGCATACTTCTTATGGCTAGAGAGAGACACCATTCTTCGCTCTAACTTGGTGTTTTTCTATAGCTAACTTGTTTTTCTTTTCTTTTATGTTGTTGCTTGCTCCCCCTTTTATCCCTTAATTAGCTTGTCTATTTCTGTCTCCATGATTGTATTCTTAGAAGTTTTTGCTTTTGCTCAAGCTCTGTGCATCCTCCCAGCTACCTCACCCTCTCTGCCTACTCTTGGGACTAAAGTAAGGGCTGTCTTTTTTGGTATTATAAACAAAAACCCCCCTTTTTGCCTTTAGTTTACAGTTTTAGGAATTGATTTAAAAAATATTTTAAAAACAATTTCAACCTCTTTAACCTTTCTCGTCAATGGCTTCTAGAACAACTGACTGTACTCAACCTTATTCTCCATTTTTTCCAATTAAGTTTTTACCTCTACCCTTCACTATTGGCCCTTTAAAACCTAATCCACCATTGAACCCCAATCAAGAGTCACCTCACCCTCATCCCTAGCCCCCTTTTCCTTCGAACTCTCAACCTAGAAGCTTAAACTAGAAGTAAGTCTTAAGAGACACCTCTTGCTATGCTTTACAATACATCCCCCCACTATTAGAGAAGGTTTAGCTATTGTCTCTCCACCCTTAGAAGTGCTCAAGATTGAAGTTTCTTCTTGGTAATCCACTTTAGTTGGATTTTTTATGGGAAAGAGACCTACTTTCCCTATCATTTGTTGACTTTTAGAATTAATTCCAAAGACCAAGCCCACAAGATAATCGAGGAGGAACCTTGGCACTTGAATGGAATGTCGATATTCTTATAGATGTGGAAGCTACGAATCATACTTAAAGAAATCAAGCAAAAAAAGTCCCCTTTGTGGGCTAGCTTTCATCAAACCCATAGAGTGGTGGTTTATAAGGGGTCCCAACCTTTTAGCAACCTACATTGGTAATCCTCTATGCATGGATGAAGCTAAATCTTTAAGGAGAAGCACTAGTTATGCTAGTTTATATATTAATAAGGATTTTAATTAATAGCCTCTTGAGGAGTTACCATTGTTGAGGCTATAAGCTGGTGATGCTCTTATTAAGGACTCCACCAAGGTCTCCTACCAGTGGAGACTATCTCTCGTATAGTAAGGAAAGAAATGGAATCTCACTGAAAAGGGTTTTAAAATTGATTACTATAATGAGCTGATGATTGAGATTAACATTCCAAGTACAAAGTCTACCTTGAAAGAGCTTCCAATTAAGGAGGAAGCTATAAGTGAGAATGAGGAGCCATCTATCCCTCCTACCTAAGGTACTGGAGACATATCTAACTCTCTATAACAATAGAATCAAGATGAAGAGGAAACTGAACTACAACCTAGCACACTTGAGGCCCTTTTGATGTCATTCAGGATGAATTCAAATAAGTATAAAGAAGGAAATCTTTATGTACATCCAATTCCAAAGAAACCAACACACCGAAGGTTTAATATTAATGATTATATAAATTTAAGGGGCCTTAATGACCCTAAAACTAGAAGGTAATGTATGAATACCAGTAAATTAATAAAACCAAAATTATTTGGTCTTTTGGAAACAAAATTGGAGAGAGGAAAATGCATGAATCTATGGATGTTCAAGCCCCATTGGTAGCTCATGAAAAACCATAATATACACAATTGAGGTAGAGTTATAATGTAGTTTCATCTTAACTTTGTTTCAATTGTTCATTACTAGTGTATAGACTAATGTGTTTATATGCTTGCTGAGATTATAAGAATAAGAAAGAGCTAGTTTACTTTCAACTATGAATCTAACTTTAGATTCCAAATATTTAGCTTATAGAATGACCTATTATAATTTAAGAATTTTTTAACAAAGCCTTGACTTATTATTAAAGACTTAATAACACAATACTATTCAGGGAATCAGAATGAGACATAAACTTAGGGAAACCATACACTGAGGTGAGATTTTTTTTACAAAATCTTGAAGTAATTAACCTTACATTTAGTGGAAGGTACTACACTTGGTCAAATAATTAAAAGGGCTCCTAGCAAGTGAGGAAGAAGCTAGATCGAGCTTTTTTCAATCTTCAGTGGCTTCAGAAATTTAACTTAAGTTAAACACCAGTAAAGAATAATCTTTGCACAAACCATACCTTATGGAAGTCCACGATCTTGTAGTTGAAACAAAAGGCCATACTCCATTCAAATTCTTGAACTATCTTAATGGAATTTATTGCTTCCAAAAAGCAATGTCTGAAGGATTAAAATATCGGGTATGAGGTTGTGTCTTATTTCAATTCCATAAGAAATTGATGAGGATAAAGTAGGGGATTAAATATAAACAGATAAACCTACACAAGGATACTTACAAAAGCATTAATTGTGCTAAGGAGACTCTTATACAATGTCGAGACAACCTATATCCTTCCTGTACTAATTCTTCTCTCAAGAATGAGGAGAAAATTGCATTATAAAATTACATGAAAAGAGGGGATTCAAACACTAGCTTCTTCCATAGGTCATTGCTCACTAGAAGGAATAGAAACATGATATTCATATTATATTCAGATGAGGGAAACCTAGTTACTGGACAAAATGAGCTTAAAGCCCTTGTCAAATACTATTTCTCTAAGGTATTATATACCCCAGGATTGGAAATTTTAGTCAACAAATTTCAAAGCATGGTTCCTAGAGTTATATATTTGGATCATAATGACTTACTCACAAAATATTTTACAAATGAAGATATAAAAGGGTTGGTCTTTCCATTGAATCCTCACAAAACATAGGGACTTGATAGGTTCAATGCTTTTCTTTATTAAACCATTAGGAGCATAATTAGCAATCACTTTTATAAGGCTATCCAAACTTGATCATGTCATTCGAGCTTTAAATTTTATAACCCTCAAATACTGCAAGTGCACGAGTTGCGACTGTCATATAAGAGGTGTTGATCCCACGAGGAGGGTACTAGCCTAATCCTAAGTCGTTAATCCTAAGTTGGCTAAGGCTCAAAGAAAAGAATAAAAAGAAATAAAAACTGCACAAGTGAATACGGAAAGTAAATACGAGAATTTAATTCAAGAATTGTAAAGTGAAAATTTCAACAAAACATAATTAAACTAAGCAGTCATATAGGACACAATGGAAATCCATCAAAAGAGTTAATCAAGTTATGAGAGAGGGGATTTTACCTATCATTATTACTAATCTAGCCATTTATGTGTTTACGGGGTTTCGATTCTAAATGGATGTAGGGTTGATTACTCTCTCTCGAGTTATAACCATTAAACCCTAAATTATAAACTTTAATCAAATTATGAAACTTGCAATCTCTCAGTTCATAAATTAACCATAATTGTAACTAGTTCTAAAGCTATCTAATAAATAATCGGGTCTTACACGGGATCTCTCACCATGAAATTACCGACTAGATTGATTAAGTGGTCAATAGGATTACCTAACTCTCAATAATCCGATCTAATATTTTTATCCAGTTCATCCTCTCAGTTAGTTACCGAAACATGCAATTACATTAATCATTCACAACACCCAAAATAATAAACAAAAAATAATTAAATCAACATTAACTCAAAGTAAAATCCTGAAGGAGAGTTTAGAATATTATCAATATCACAAAATCCATTTCCATACAATCCATCTCAACTTTATACATTTAAATGAAAAAGGAAATGAAGAGAAAATAGAACGTAGGATGGACAAATCGAGAAGTTAGTGACGTCAGGATACCACCTGATCTGGGGAGCAACGTCGTTGGGATCCACTTCTTCTTCCTCTTCTTCTTCTCTCTCTCTCTTCTTTTTTCTCCCTTTAGGGTTTCCAAGAGTGGCTTACTGTAAAGCTCCTTTTCTTTGCCTCTTTATGTTCTTTTTATACTTCTTTATGTTTTAGGTAACCTAAGGTCTTTTTGGGATCTGAAAGGTCTGAAAAATCCCTCAAAACTTGATGTTCGTGAGTGTCTGTGCGTCTATTCAATGTAAACCATAACCGTGGCCTGCCTACATTTAAGCCTTCTATCACAATCATAGCCTGACGTTGTTTCAGGCTAAATGTCTTCCGAAACTCTTCCGTTTTTTTATATTGACCTTGAAACACTCGCAAACACATCAAGATACCTCAAAAACATAATATTTAAGCTCAAAAGCTTGTACTAACCTATAAAATACTTAATACATAAATAATTAACAAACTATTATAATTCTAACGTAAACATATACTAAATGATTAAATTAACAGCTAAACACATATTAAACTATGCCCTAAAACATGATGCAGTTCACACTTATCACTATCCAAGAATTTTTTATCAAGGAAACGGTGTTTAAGGTATAAAACTGCACTCATCTTTGTATAGTTCCTAAGGTCCAAGCTTTATCTTCCTTGAGGGACTTTAGTTTAATCTCTTGTTAAAACGTTTTTTTAATATAAAATCATATCCAAGTTATTGGCTAATAGGATCAAATACATATTACCGTGTTTCACTAGTCAATCTCAAGTTGCTTTTATTGAAGGAAGAAGCATTAAAGACAATGTGATGCTTGTAAATGAGTTATTAAAGAATTACTATATTAAGGGATCAAGGACATATTGTGCTATCAAAATTGACGTATATATAGCATTTGATTCCGTAAATTGGGGTTTTATGCTAAAAATATTAAAGCCAATTAGGTTCCCTAACAGATTCACAGCATAGATTTCTCAATGCATAACCACCACTTTATTTAGTGTACTGATTAATAGCTTCCCAATTATTCAAAGAGGCATAGGTCTAAGGCAAGATGATCCACATTCCTCTTACTTTCTCACCATATGCATTGAATTCCTTAGTTGCATTATAAAAAAGAATGTGCCTGTTGTTAATGGCTTCAAGTTTTATAAGAAATGTGGAAGATTAGTTGTTACAGACCTTATTTTTACCAATGACTTAATATTGTTTTATAAAGCAAATGAAGCTTTAATGGCTTGTTTGATAAGATCATTAGAGGAATTTAGTTTGTATTCATTCTCCATATTAATAGAGACGAAGGTTTCCTAATCGCTTCAATAGATGCTCCAAGCTTAACTTAATTCCTATTTATAACATCACGTTTATCTCTTAAATCACCTCTATTTATGCATATTGGAATTTCAATATCTTCAAAGAAGCTCTCCATATTGGATTGTCAAGGCCTATTAGACATAATCTAAAAAAGTTCGAGGCTTAGACATCTCAATGCTTATCATTTGATGGCACGTTATAATTGATATCTTTAGTTTTTAGTAAGTTATATGTATATTGGTCATATTATGTAATTTGTCCTCTTAAGATTTATAAGGAAATAGAAAAACTAATGAGGAACTTCCTTTAGACTAATAATGATTGCTCGAAACCTTTTACCAAGGTAAGTTGCAAGGACATATGCTTACCAAGTAAAGAAGGGGGTTTGCACATCAAAACTGCAACAATGGTGAACAAAACAATACTAATGAAGAAAGTATGGAACATTATAGGTGAAAAAAGTCTGTTTAGGTGAAATAGATAAATGAAAATTACCTAAAGAGATCTAACATATGGACAGTCAAAACTAGATCTAACTCATCATGGAACTGGTAATAAATATTGAAAATTTGGGACCTCATTCATCCACTAATTAGGAACAAGATAGGTAATGGTGAAGTTACTTAGCTTATGATAAGTGGAGTATATTGGGACTCCTTTATCTCCTCCAAAACTATGATAGCCTAAGAGATTTTTGCCCTGTTGATGCAAAAGTTAATTGCTTAATTAAGGATGGCAGTTGATACTGTGATAATAGAGGTGTTTAATTCTTCCAAAATTGTATGCCACAGTCCTTTCCAAACATTTGGAGGGAGGACTAAGCCATTTAAATCAAGCACTCATCGTTCTCTTTTATATATAGGTCATACTTAGATATGATTAGGACTCATTCAACAACAGTGAATTGATTCTCTCATATATGAAACAAACTACTTGTCCCTAGGCTTTTCTTCTTCCTATGGCTTGCAATTAAGAAGAGGTCAACCACTATAGATAAAGCCAAAATTTCAAGAAACTAATAGTGTAAATTGTGTTAACCAATTAGGAAACCAACTCCCATCTCCTATTCAATTGTCTTTACTCTGGAAAGGTCTGGAAGGAAACGATAAGGCTTTGTAACTTAAAGCCTCAGTCACAGGACTAAAGGAAATCATTCAATGGCTATCCTCTTGCCTAGAAAGACAATGATGATGTTCTCCTATATAAGCTGGTCCTTGAAAGTACAACATATAGCATATACAGAGAAAGGAACCAAGAAGGCATTAAATAACAAGAGTTGCATCCAAGCACAAGTTAAAGAAGAGAATTTCAGAAAAATCAGAGAACTACTTATATTTAGGGAACAAAATCTTACCTTATCTATGTTAATTAGGATTAATTGGAATCTATAATTGTACCTCTTATATATATGCATAATGTTAAGACTGAGATGAGCCAAGTCAATAGCTAAAGATGTTGTTTCGTTTAAGTTTTGTACATTCCATGTAATCACTGGTTGATCATCAATTCAATTTATTTATTTACCTTTCAAACAAGAAATAATTAGTTGATGAAGAAACTTCAAAAACATCATATGATAAAGCCTCACATATAATTACATAAACTATTTACTTTATCTTATCAAAAAAGAAATTGAGATTGTTTTTACTCTTAAATTTAATATCTAGGCAATAAGTGAGCCTAATAGCTCTATAAATACCATCAAAAGAAAATTTAAAGATGTTAATCCAAGGAGGTTCAAGTTAACATTCCAACTAAAAGATCTAATATTTAAAAGGAATCCAAGCATAAAATCTAAATAATTACATATTCAAGTGACCAAGAGAAGGGAAACCTAAAGGTGAGTCATTCAATTATCATAAGAATAAATTTCACAGTGGAGTGTAGATCAACTAAGCATTTCGTGGTTGATGTGTAAACTGTATTTTACATTTTGTTGCTAATGTAAATCAATACATTATGTTTCCTTGTTTGTTATTAAATGATTTTATAAGGAATGAAAGGTTCTGCATTATACTGGCAACGCTTTTGAAACATTTTTGTTAAATTATGAAGATTATGTATTATTATTAACCTTCTCATGCCTTTATAGTCATAGAATGAGTTATTTTCTATTTATTATGATCATAATCTCTATACTCTATTATAATGTAGCTTCATATACTTTGCTACATTAATGTCATATTTATTTGTACTGTTAGACTATGGTTAGAAATCAAAAAAATCTCTAGTAGGTTAAGTTAACACAAGAATGATGAATAATGACAATCATGGCCCTTTCACCATTATTTTCTTATTAGGCTTATCAAAAGCTCCTTTAAAAGAAATAGAGAAACAAGGACATAAATTTTTAATTAAGATAAAAGCTTCATACATATAAAGATAAGTGGAATAATTAATAGTCTATCAAAAGCTCTATAATAAAGAGAAATAAAAACTTTAATAAGGTCTTTAATCAAATATTTTTATTAATAGTTCATACAAGGCTAGCAAACTAAGATAATTTATAGTTTATACACACTTTCATACAACATAATTAATAAGTACCTGCATATCAATAATGATAACTCCTATAACAACATGTACTAATATTTGAACCCTATTTCATTCTTTTATATTTTTCAAAAGCAAAGCACTGTTAACCTTTATGTTCCTTATTTCATTTTCAATCTCATTAGTTTTCTTTAAAATGACAACTTACGGATTGTATTTCACTTCACGTGATAATTCCCATGCCTTTATTTCACTCACAAACATCTATCTCTTTTCTTATTTTTAAATTGTATCAATAGTCCTTTGAGGAAACTTTTCATCATATCATATAAAGAAATCACACTTATTAACTTGTAAAGGAATGCATCCATTTTAGTTAATGATATAAACTAGTTGAATTCATATATAAAATTTCAATCACTAAATAGTTCCTCAATTGGGTAATTGAGGTAATTTTAAAATCCCTACCTAGGTTATGATCACTCTATAAAGTCCTTAATTGAAGATTTAATGTACAATATTAAATAAAATTTTGCACATTTTTTGTATGATTTTGTTTGCAAAAGAAGAGGCATCATCTATATTTTAACTTATGGTATAAGCCTGAATATTATACAAACATAAATGTGAACATGAAATATAAAAATTTCACGATATGTTATTTGTATCTTATATAAAGTTGTTTGCATGCCAATTATTTCGAGCTAATATATGATTACTTGATGTTCTTAGTCTGATTCTATCTAACAATTCCTTTATGAACTTGGTTTCATTGGTTTCCTATTCTCAAGAAATTATTCAGTTTCTTTCAACCCAAACCCTTCGTACGAGATAAGACAAAGATATGGCGTATATCTCTAAATCCTCAACCTCCTTGAGCTTAACAATGCAAATCCACTCAACAATATTATTCCATCCTGTAGGTAAGTTGAATGCCTTTATCTTAAGGAGAAATAACAGAAGAGTATAAGCATTTGATGATAAGCTTAGTTCTAAAAAGTGTTTGCCTTTGCTATAATAACTATGTGCCTATCATACTCATATGGATAGTTTATCCTTGAACAACCTTCATACTCTCTTAGCCAACATAACTTTATTTATGATATTGAGTGGGATGAAGCCAAAGCCCCCATAATACATAGGAAGGTATACTTACTCCATTTGATTTTAGATTTGTTATAGGATTCACACTACTCTTTACAAAAGAAATAAGAGTGAGACTAGTCTACGCTTCACTAGGTAGTAGTTCCGCTCCTATTTATGAATAATAGGTTGCATTAGTTTTTCAATTCATATTAATTGAATATCATATCGGATGTCTATGAACAAAGAAAGAGAATATAATACCAGTTGATTGATTACCTTATGGTTGAAATGAACCAAAAGCAGAGAAAGGTTTGAAGAAAGAGAGCTTAACATGACTATAGAAATTTCCTCAGCATTTTGTTAATAGATTTGATTAATTTAGATGGTAACACTAAGTTAAGGCCCAGTAAATATTAAGGGAGGACAAAATTGAGGTGACCAATTGAGCTATACCTATTATTGATTAAGAAAATTTTTTTGTAAGGGGCTTATAATATAAGTAAGAAGGCTTCAAGGATGATATTGGGATGCCCAGCTACATCGTAGGAAGAGATTGTTGCTTAAGAGCAGAGATGAAGGTGAACCAAGAAGCATTGTAATTTTCACTTGTTGACAAGAACATGATACTTTTGTCATAATTCACTTAATGGCCAGATATATTGCTGAAAATTTTCAAGGCTATTGTGATTGAAGAAATTGACCTGGCATCGACTTTGACAAATAAAGAAAATCATCTATGAAATTAGGACGTAGGATTCCAAAATTTCAACATCTTGAGTGCTACTTAACTATTTATTGGTCTGAATTTCCCTGTTGAGTAGTTTGTTAAAAACCTTTATGGTTAAAAAGAACATGTAAGGGGGAAAAGGGTCCCCTTCCTCAATCCTCTTACCCATTCAATTGTGGATGATGGTTTACCATTTATTAAGATATTGAAGGACGCAGTAGTAATACATTGTTCCAATAGTAAGATTTAAAATGTATCTTGATTTTTTATCTTTTTAAACAAACATTGAGATTTAAAACTAGAATGGTAAAAAGTTCAAATATGAATCTTAAAGTTTTCATCCTAATACAAATTAGAATATTTTAGAGCGTTCAAATTAAACTTTAATATTTGCAAAATTTTAAAGTAAAATCTTTGGTAAATAAAAAAGCTCATTAAATTATATTTCAGTCAGTTTTCCAATGTTAGAAATGTATGATGTGATTAATAAAAATTTAATGGTTGAATTAAAGGACAATAATTAATTGTTTGCTAAAATTAAAAATATGTTTATCTCTTTTAGCAATTTATTAAGTTAACATATAGCTTAATGAAAATTCCTTTTCAAAATTTATTTGAAAATGACGTTAGTTTATTAGTCATAAGATCAATTCTACCTCAAGAAAGGAAATAGAATGGTTGATGTTTTACATATAATTTACACATACCAATTCTTGCATTCGACATGTAACTGAAAGGGAGGAGATTCATAAGGAGAATGATAGGCATGGAAAATATATCCTTTAAGAAAATAGCTAATATTACGGAGATAACCATTATAAAAAAAGAAGTGGTGAGATTAGGATGGAACCAGCTAAGAACAGTGAAAAGATTGCATAATCCCCTTCATTTAGATAATGATGACAATTATAAGAACATTGTTGAACAAGTAGATGGTGTAGCTCCTAATGAAGTTAAATAACAAGTTGATGTTAACTGTAGATAAGCTAAATTTCAAGTTTCAACCAATTGAATTAATTCTACTAATTGTGGAAATTTTATTGTCATGTTGAATACCTTAGTGAAGATAAGCTTATAAACCTTTATAAAGATCAAGTATAAGTATCAGACATCAATCAATTAGTGTAACATCATAGTGGATAATATGCATAGAGTTTGCAAATGCAAAGTTTAAAAATGTTATATTATGCAGTCCAAATAAGGTTTAATGTAAGAAGGAAGAAAAGTGAGAGCAACAGAGTCAAGGTTAGCTATATCGAGATATCCATTTAAATAAATTATTATTCAGGTAGAAAACATTGACTCAAGGATTTGGTACATAAACGTTCTTACATCTGACTTAAAATTGAAAGACGGAGAAAAACTTATAATAGTATCTAATATGCAAAATGATAACTTATACTTGATATTATTATTTAATTTAAATGTTACTTTTATGTTTACTATGGCTTAATTTTTTTTAAATGTTTTAAGAATTGATAAAAATTATAAAGGTGATATTACTATATGTCACACATTTAATGTGTGTTAGACACATTTATTGAAATTAGCAAGGGTACATGAGTGGAAATGAGTTAAAAAGATAGAGCATTATGATGTTTTTGGGTAAAATGAGAATTGGACTGTGTTGGAATCAAGTTTTAAGCTTCTTGTTGAAGAAATGACAAAGGGATATTGTTGGCAACCGGACATTTTAGGCTTGGTAATGTGGAGTCTGGTCAAGGTATCGGAATCCTAGAAGGAGAAATTTAAAATGGTGAAAATTACACCGCTAGTGTGAAGGTGAGTGATTCTTTAGTGAATTATGGCGCCGATTGATTAGTTGAGGGTGCGAAGGGTTGTGTAGAGGTAGGATGTGATGCAATGTTTAAAGCTTTTCAGAGTGATGTTGCAAAGGGAAACGTAATGGTAGGTGAGCAATATGGACTGCCTGGACTTAATAGAACTGGTTTTACTAAAAATATAGAGATTTTAAAGGACAACACATCATTTTTTTGGACTTTTTTGGTCCATCTAGTGGAGTTGATTTTGAGCTTTGTGATGAACAGAATTATTCTAATTTGTTACTTGATGAGTTGTCTGATGAAGCTTATAATATGGAGAAGAAAGGATTAGTTGCTAAGTCTAATTTGAGGGATGTTATATTGGTTATTACCAAAAATCAGTCTTGGTGGTTGGGAA
>JANIIA010000010.1:34174984-34187165 GCA_027478495.1 Erythroxylum alaternifolium | reverse complement strand
TTATATACAATTTATAATTAATTATATAAAAATATTATTATTAATTATTTAATATATTTTATTTTATTTTATTTTATATATTAATTCTATTTAATATAATATTATGACTTGGTCATAGTTGGTATTACGAAAAATTATTAAGGGTATATTAGGTAGTTTACATTTATTAGGTTACGTTCCATCCTAAACCCTCTGAATCGGAGGTTTCTTATTTTCACTGTTTAGGATAGAATGGAACGTAACATGAAACCCTCTGCTTCCATCCCATTCCATTCCATTCCATTATAAAACCTTCAACTAAATGATGGAAGCGTGTTACGTTCCATCCCCTTCCGTCCTCAACCTCTCAACCAAACATAGCCTTAGTCAAATGTGAAGCATAAAGCTGACGGCTAAAGAGTCTTAAGGGAGGCAAAGTATCGTCACAGGAATACGTAAATAATAAGAACAGACGCGTTGGCAACCAACTAACATATATATACTCCACCACACTTCCATCCATCTGGGAACAACCTTATTTTATTGAATTAGTCTTTCCCAAAACAGCCCATCGATAAGCTGGAACTTGGATATTTTATATCCTGAAATGAGAATCGTAGTATTCAAATACCCAGAATTGGTGACCTTCCCCTAACAGTTTCACCAAATAAGCCCCAAATCAGCAAAAGTTGGCCATCCAAATATAACTAATAGATTCCTTCCCATAATTGCTTCACTTATATAGCCGGACCCTGCCCTTTATTCTCTGCACACTCAAAGAGTATAGAAAGGTCCCAGTATTCCAATATTATCTACTCCTGTATCTTTCCCCATTTTGCATTAACTCTGAAATGGCTTCAAATGTGATTCAATGTGGTCTGTTCTTGGTCTTTGCTATGATGCTTTGTTCAGGAGCCACGGCTCAATCTGGCTGCACCAGGGTACTCGTGAGCTTATCCCCGTGTCTTAACTACGTTACAGGAAATTCTTCCACACCATCATCTTCCTGCTGCTCACAGCTTGCTAAAGTTGTCCAATCGCAGCCAGAGTGTCTTTGCACAATGGTTAATGGTGGTGGCTCGTCGATCGGTGTCAGCGTTAACCAAACTCTCGCTCTTGGGCTTCCCGCAGCATGTGCTGTGCAGACACCACCAGTTAGCCGATGCAATGGTAAGAGTACTTAATTCCCCGTAACAGCAAAAAGATCGATAACACATAAGATTAACCAATGAAACTTGGTTTTGTTCTATCAGGTGCTAATGGTCCAGCAACAGCGCCTGCAAGCTCTCCAATTAGTCCTCCAGCAGACGAGACGCCTCAACAAACACCTCAACAAACACCTTCAGGAACTACTCCAGGTAAGTTTTGAAATCCTTTGGACAAGTTCTTGTTTTTTTTTTGTAATTATTATATGTTTCTAGCTCCTAGTTTTTAATGAATTGTACTGTGGCCAGCTGAAGGAACCGGTTCTAAAGCAGTACCAACAGCAGATGGTACATCAAAATCAAATGCAAGCATCACCAGAATGCAGCTTTATCTGACAGTGTTGTTCTTAGTACTTGGTGCTTCATCGGCCTCAAGATTCTAAGCCTGCTATTGAGATTTGGAGTTTATTCTATCATTTGTACTATGAAGTGTGTGTGTGATTGTATCCTCTTCGGCTTGTGTTTGTGAAGAGAATGAAAAATATTCCATTTTATACGGAAGCAGTCAAGCTTAATCACGGTCATTTTAACAGTTCTTGTTTTTCTGGAAAAATAATGGATGAGATATATTATATATTACTAATGAATCTATAAGTGAAAGTGCTTAGGATATAGAGTTCTCAAGCATGTCTGAATTTTATCATGATGTTTAAAATATTTGTTAAGGCTTCCTGCAAATTTGACAATATTTAAACTTTTTTTCATTTGTTTAACAAATTAACAAAATTTTAATTTTTAAAAATAATAATCTCCATATCAAATATTTTTAAAATGATTACCAACAATACATTAGTGCATAATAAACACATACTACTTTTTAAGTCAAAATTCCAAGTGTATATTTTTTAGAGAAATAACATAGTAATGCAATTAAATTCTCTCATTAACTGAGGTAAATATATACACATTTGTCATAGATTTTGATATATGTAATATTACAAAATGAAAATAGATATATTTTATATATTTTTCATATTTCAAGAAATATCATTTACAATTTTTAAAGTGGTTATCTAATTAAAAATATAAATACTATAACTTTGATATTTCAAAATTTAAACATAATCTACAAACTAGTTGGATCACCTAAAAATTTTGATGTAGAAATTAAAAGAGAAATCAAGTAGTCGAAAAGTTGCAATTTTTATTGATAAAAAATTGTAAAAAAATAAGTCCTATTTTATATAAAAAGTTGTTGAGATAAAAGTAAGATTTATATGAGACTGAAAAACTATATGACAGTTTTTAAAAAAAAAGAAATAAAAGATGTAGAATCTATCAGCTATCATCTCTCTTCCCAAGCTCACAGTTGTAAAGATGATAATGGTTTGAGCCTGGCAAAGCCTAATTGGACTTGGACAATCCAAAGCTTGGCTTGATTTTGTCTGTAATTTTTAAGCTTCACGTCGGGCCAGGTTTAGGTAACCTCGAGCTTGAAAATATAAAAGCTCAATTGAGCTAGGTCGGATTTGGGCTCAGGTGCGATGTCTAGATGAGTGCATCAATAGTGAGCTTTTCTCGAAGTTAGTGAAAAATAGAAGAAACTAAGGGTTTAGTCATACCATCACCAATTTGTTCAACAGAAGAAATTTGTTTCATGGAGAGAGCCTTTTTGGCAACCGAGTCTTGAACAAAATGAATGTCAATCTCAATGTATTTTGTGCAAGCATGAAAAACACGATTAGTAGTAATAAAGTTGCACCAAGATTATCACACCATAAAGTAGGTGTGAAACAATTAAGTTCTCTAAGTAATTAAAAGATCCAACATAGTTTTACAGTAGCAAGTGTAATGTTTCTATATTCAACTTCAATACTAGAGTGAGTAACAGTGAGTTGTTTCTTAGTACTCTAAGATATGGGATTAGAACTAAAAAAGTATGCAATAGACTGAAGTAGAATGTCTACCATCAAGACAAGAGAAAGCAATTAGGATGAGAGGGTGGTTTTGGATAAGTGTAAATCATGAGGTGGTTTGGATCATAGGATCATAGGATCCATTTAACCACAATCCAGTAAATGTCAATAGGTTAGTGTAAAAAGTGGGATACTTTGTTAATAACAAATTGGATGTCAAGACGAGTGAGGCTAAGATAGTGAAAGGCTCCAACTGTGCTTTGGTATTCAACGGGACCAGTGAGTGGGGTGGCTTATGGTTTTTGGATAAACGTAAGGTAGAGGTGATGGGTGTAGGTACAAGTTTGGAGGAGTCAAAGTTGTTATAGGTGAGAAGGTCCTTAATGTATTTGGTTTGGGTTAAAAGAAGGCCATTTGTTATTGTTGTAGCTTTAATACCAAGAAATTAATTAGGAAGTCCAGGTCTTTAATTGTAAAAGTGATATGAAGATCATCAATAAGGGTTTGGATAAAGGTTTATGACGAACTAGTCACCAAGATATCATCCACATAGACTAGAAGGAAAGTGGCACAAGAGGTTGAAGAGTGAATATAAAAAAAAGGTAATAGATTTAGATGACCCAAAACCTAACTTAGTTTGAGGTACTAGTTTAAGACTATAATGGGTTTTGTGCAAGCAACACACATGGTGAGGATGCTAAGAGTCAACAAAACCATGAGGTTAACTTATGTAAACAAGTTTTTAAAGAGTATCGTGAAAGAAGCATTGTTAACATCTAATTGAATAATGTTAACGATGCTTAGGGTAAGAGTAAGAATGATGTGGATAATGGTTGGTTTAACAATAGGACTAAAAGTGTCAGTGTAGTTAATTCTAGAAGATTGATAATAACCTTCAGCAGCAAGGCATGCTTTGTATTGATCAAGGAATCCATCATATTTGTGTTTGGTTTGGAAAATCCATTTACAACTGACGACATTTACATTAGGTGGTGGAACAATAAGGGTTCAAGTTTAGTTGCAATGAAAAGCAATGAGCTCATTAACCATAGCTTTACTATATAAGGAAATTTATTGGCATGAGTGAATGCAGTAGGCCAAGCAAAATATTGACAATGTTAGTGATATAATTAGAAAAAGTTGGAGGATTGTGAAAACAATCATGAGTTCGAGGGATCATAGGATGTAGTGGTGGTGATAGTGGAGAAGATGGTGAAAATTAAGAAGTTGGTGAGGGTGGGGTAGGTAGTAGAGGTGTAGAAGGAGTAGGAGGTAAAAGGGGCTGTTGTAGTTAATGAAACTAGTAAAGGTATGTTAATTTGAGAAGGTGATGACGGATTAGAATAGTTGATTGGGGTTTTAGCATAGGAAAACTCACTTTCAAGGAAACAAACTTAGCAAGAGATGTAAATTTTATAGATTCGAGGGTTAAGGCAACATTAGCCTTTATGAATAAAAGAATATCCTAAGAAGAAACTGGGTGTGGATTTTTGGTGTTAGTTTATCACTATGAGTGGAGCCAAGAAAGGGAAAACATGTGTAATTTAAAATTCAAACAACAACAACAACACTCAGTATGAATTCTGCTAGACCATAGGGTCTGATGAGGTCAAATAATACATAGTCTTACCCCTAACTAGTAGAGAGGCTGTTTCTAAATGACCCATATGCAAAAAGAGAGAGAGAGAGAATGAAAAGAAAATAAAATAACAAAGGAAGAGAAATAATAATAAGAAAAGGATGTATAAAAAGGAGAAAGTTAAGACTAATAATATTAATAATACGAATATTAGTAAAAGTAATAGTAAGAATAATAATAATAATAGTAATAATAATGGTTATAGTAAGAATAATAATAATAATGATAATAGTAATAATAAGAGTAAGAACGATAACAAGAATACTAGTAGTAGTAATAGTATTAGTAGTAGTAGCCTGGGTGGCAATGGTGGTGGTGGTAGTAGTAATAGTAGTAGTAGTAGCAGTAGTAGTAGTAGTAGTAGTAGTAGTAGTAGTAGTAGTAGTAGTAATAATAATAATAATAATTATTATTATAATGATAATAATAATCAAAATTTAATAATAATAGTAATAGTAATACTAATAATGATAATAAGAATAACAACAATAACAACAACAATAACAACAACAACAATAATAATATAATTAATTTAAGCTAAATCCCTAAAAGGTAAGTACTACTTATTTACAAGTTTACGTTAACTACAAGAAGAATTATAAGAATCTCTTTACGCGGGATCCTTTATCTGGATCTCAGTACGCCAAAGTTTCCTATTATGGATTATATCCTCGGTAATTTCCAATATTTCCATATCATTCTTAATCATCTCCCCCTAATTCTTCTTAGGCCTCCTTATTTTTCTCTTACAGTCTCTGAGTACAATCTTCTTACATCTTCTTATTGGAGCGTCTGGGTGTCTCCTCTTAATATGTCTAAACCACCTAAGCATTGTCTCTCTTAATTTGTCAATAATATTGGCTACCTTCAATCTGGCTCTTATCATTACATTCCCGACCTTATCTCTTTTAGTAAGGTTACATATTTGTCGGACCATCCTTATCTCCGTCACTAATAGCTTATGATTATGCATTTGTTTGATGGGTTAACATTATACTCCATAAAGCATGGCTGGCCTAATCATTAAACGATATAATTTACTTTTAACCTTAAGTAGTATCTCCTTGTCACATAGAACTCCTAATACACTTCTCCATTTAATCCACCCATATCTGATTCGGTGAACTATGTCTTCATCAATATCTCTGTTGCTGTGGATGGTGGAGCCCAAATATTTAAAACACTCCTTTTATGATATAACTTTTGAACCAATCTTTACCTCCACATCGGTAACTACTCTATGTCCCAAAAATTTACAATTCATACACTCGCTCTTACTCCTACTTAATCTAAGTCCTTTTGACTCTAATGTATCCCTCCAAAGTTTAAGTTTGGAATTGACCCCTTCTTTTGTCTTATTCACTAAACAATGTCATCAACAAATAACATACACTAAGGCACGTCCCCTTGGATATTCTTGGTAAGCTTATCAATCACTATTGCAAATAGAAAGGGACTCAAAAAGGAGCCTTGGTGTAGCCCAATATCTACAAAAACATGCTCTGTATCCCCTCCTGTCATCCTTACTCTAGTTTTTACACCTTTATTCATATCCCAAATAATTTGTATATAGGTTATAGGAACCCTTTTCATTTCTAAACACCTCCACATGATTTTCCTTGGTACCCTATCATATGTCTTCTCTAAATTTATAAAAATAAATTACGTTATCTTTCCCTGTAATACTCCATTAACCTCCTAAGGAGATGCAAAGCTTCTATTGTAAACCTCCCTGACATAAAGCCAGTTTGGGTTTTCAAGATAGAAGCATGCTTCCTCATTCTCTTCTCAATCACCTTCTCCCATAACTTCATGATGTGATCGAGTAATTTGATGCCTCTATAGTTGTTACATCTCTAGATGTCCCTTTTTTCTTATATAAAGGAATTACCATACTAAACCTTCACTCATCTAACATTTTGGCAGACTTAAGGATCACATTATAACTTTAAATTCAAAGATGATAGGAATTAGATTTTATGTCAAAGAGAAGTTCATGGGACATTTTTATTGTAAGACAAGAGTGGGAAGGAGATTAATTAGGTAAATAGTAATAAAGAAGAGTTCAAATAAAAAAGATTTGGGTAACGAAACATAAATAAGGAGTGTGAGACCCATTCTAATAATATGTCAAATCTTTCTTTTAGTAACATCATTTTGTTTAGGGGAATGAGGACAAGAGATATGACATAAGATACTATGGGTGTTATGGTATTGAGCAAAAGCACCTTTGATCAGTTCAAAAGTTCTATCACATTGAAAATTTTTAATTTTAGTGGAGAAAAGGTTTTTAGTGATGAATTTGAAATTTTGAAAATGATGAAGAGTTTGAGAATTTTGATTCAGGATATAAATTCATATGAATCGACTAAAATCATCAAAAAATATTGAAATATATGAACTAAATAATGAGAGAGAAGAGAATGGTCCCAAATTTCAAAATGAATAAGTTATATAGATGTAGTACAGACATGAGATGAAAAAAAAAAGAGATGACTACTTTTTCATTAAAAATAAGAATTGCAAGAATTTATGACATTAGACCAATAAGATAAAATACTAGACAAATTCAAAAGAGTAACACTACAGGGGAGGCTACTTTAGTAGTGAAGGCCATATGATTCTAAAAAGGCCAAGGAATTTTTATAAGGTAGAGATTCTTGTGGATGTTACCTGTAAAAAGCAGTATCTTAGTTTTGAGTTCTTTCACAATGTAAGAAGATAGGTTATTTAGCAACAAATAAAAGATTTGTGGTTTGTGAAACAATCAAAACTTCTTTCAATCACAAATATATAATGGTTTTGTGATAGTGGGTAGTGTTATGTGTCCAATGTAAGAGATAGAGAGAGTGTTACTATTATCAATAACCACTTGATTATTACCTCGATATGATGTCATGGAACGAATTATTCCAATCATATAAGCAGAAACACAAGTGTCAATAGTCATTAAATGATGTTACTTAAAGTAAGTGGGTATATATTAGGGTTTGACTCAAGGTTTATGATATCAAAGACAATATGAAGGTTGTTATGGTTAAACTATTGGTTAAATTAGTTATTTTCAGAGTTTGCTCTATAAAAAGAGCACATAATTATCGATCGCCCTTATAAAATTCCTATAAGGAGTGCTATGGTATACACCATAGTTTTCAATTTGATGTTTATAGAGAAAATAGGTTAACCGGGAAAGGGAAGTCCCCTGGGGTAAAAGATAAACCCCCTTATTTAGTTTCTCTTTTCAAAAAGAGACTCCTAGGAATATCCCTCGAAAAGCATAATCCTTTCGAGCTTTTTCTCAATTTGGAGTTAGGTCGCCACAATTGAGTTTTCTTCTTCTTCTTCTTCAAGCAGACCTAATTATACAAATTGCAATAATTGCAAATTCGGCGTATGGGTGTTGAGTAAATGTGATTTTGGTTTGGATATGTTTGGGTTATGATGGGTATGAGAAAGAAGAATTGGGCTTGGGGTTAAAGTGTTGATAGGCCTAAAAATGAAGATAATTAAAGGAAATGGACCGTGGGCTTGGATCATGGGGTCTTGGATAATTTGGGTTTAGTGATCCAAATTGATTTGGGGCACTGAAATTCTCAAAATCATTTAACGATCGAGAATTTGGGCTTATAGATGCTTAATAAGTTATGTTTCTTCTTATAATAGTGTGATTTGAGTTCCAATTTAAAGAATTAATTATGGAGCAATTAAAGCCTTTGATCATGAATTAAAAGCTTGGCTCGCAAATCAGTAAAGGTGAAGGAATAAAAAGGTGTTCAATCATGGTAATGAAAGCTTCAAAGTCAGACAGTAAATCATGTAGAGTGAAAAGTACCAAATCTTCTTCGCATATTTTATCTCTGATGGCCACTGATCCTTCTACAATAACAAAGAATCCAGCAAGATAATCAACTACGATTTTGTTCCCTTTAGTGACTGTGTGAAGTCAATGACTAAGCAAGGAATCGTGGGTTCTAGATTAGTGAAGGAAGTGCTTCTCGAGATTGAGCCAGAGAGAGCAAGCAATGGTACTAAAGACAATACATTGTATAATAACAAGATTATACTAGCCCAAGATTGACAACCTTGGTGAAGAGAAACAAGACAAAGAAAAGCAATGGAACTCCAAGATGGATAAGAGAACAAGACTTGTACATTTCTAACTAATTTCAAATGAGAGATTACATAAATATTTATAGGACTTTAATAAGAAAAATTTTATCGCTTAACTAATTTCTAATTCATGAACTATACTACAAAATGGGAATATTTAAAATAGTACATGAAAAATGAGGAGCCTTATATATAACTATACACTGTATTAGGAAAATATATTATTTTTTAGGTTGAATTCTTAAAAACAAAGAGATAGGCTTTTTGGAAGTTGAGTACACTTTCTTCCAAAAAAATTACTTTAATTTTAACGCTCCTCCTTAAAGTGATTTTCTAGAAATAATTCCTAGTTGAAAAAGAAGCATCTCAAACTATCCTTTGGAAAGTGACTTGGTGAAAATGTTGGCAACGTTGTCTTGGCTTCTCACTTCTAATGCACTAATGGTTCCATTTAAAACCTTTTCTCTAATAAAATGATGTTTTACTTCAATGTGTTTTGTTCTTGCATGACAAACTGGATTGGTGGCAAGTCTAATAGTACTTTGATTATCTCTATAAAGACTTGATGGACCATAAATGGGAACATTGAGATCTTTAACAAGTATTCAAAGCCAAACACATTCTTGAGCTGTAAGTGTAAAAGCCTTGCATTATGCTTATATAGTTGACAACGAAATTGAATCTTGCTTTGTATTACACTATGAAATTCCAGTACCACCACATAAGAAAGCATAACCAGATGTTGATTTTCGATCATCTAAATCTCCAGTAAAATTATCTTTAGTGAAACCAATTAGAAAAAAATTTGCTTCCCTTTTATAGATCAGTCCCATGTCAAGAGTGGTATTATCATACTTCAAAATCTTCTTTGCATCCTCAAAGTGTGACTTTTGTGGTGCTTGCATAAACCTACTAGCAAGACCAATAAAAAAGGCAATATTTAGCCTTGTTATTGTCAATTAAAACAAACTTCCAACAAGAGTATGATAAGGATGAGTATTGGGCAATAGAGAGCCCTCATTAAGCCTTAATTTGATATTAGCATCTAGTATGGTGTCTCACTTTTTACCATTCTTCAAACCAAACTTTGTAACTAGCTTTTAGCATAGCTTCTTTGAGTGAAAATTTTTCCATTTTCCATCCTTTCAACTTCTAAGCCAAGAAGATAGTTTAACTTAACCAAAATTTTCATATCAAAATGAATGAAGAGTTCATCTTGAAGTTTTGCAATCTCTTTCTCATCATTACTCGTAATAATCATGTCATCAACATATAAGAGAACTATCACATGCAAAACAAATTACTTTTTCACAAACAAGCTATGATCAGAATTAGAAGCAAGCTAACCATAAAATTGCAAGTATGGAGCAATTTTTCCATAAAATACCCTTGGAACTTGCTTTAACTTATAAAGAGATTTTTTAGTTTGCAAAAAAGAACCTGGATGTGCAGTTGAAACATAACCTGGTGGTTACTTCATATAGATGTCTTTATCAATTTCTCCATATAAGAAAGCATTTTTTATATCAGGTTGCCATAACTTCTAACTAAGAGAAGTAGCAAGGGATATCATAGTTTGAACAGAAGTCAGCTTTTGCAACATGATTAAAAGTTCCTTTATAATCTTCTCTATATTTTTTAGAAAATCCACAAGAAATTATCTTTGCTTTATATTTGTTTATGCCCCATCAACCTTACATTTAATTTTCTACACTCATTTACAAGAAATAGGCTTCACATATGTGGGTTTTGGAATAAGATCCTAAGCTTCATTTTGTAACAAGGCATTCATTTCTTCATTGATAGCAGCATCCCAAACTTTGACAACTTTACCATTTTCAAAACATAAAGGTTCTTCATCATCTACAGTAGGCTGGCTTGACAATATTTCTTTTTGGTTTTTGATTAACACCACCATTCTTAGTTTGTTATTCTTCATACAAACTAGATTTGCCCTTTTCACTATGATTCTCCTATAAAAACTCCTATGGAGAAGGATAAGTACTAAAACTTAAAGTTGTAACCTCAGGGTCCACATATTTATTAAAACTGTAGTAGGATGAAATTTCATCAAATACCATGGCCTTTGTGACCATATATTTATAAGTGAGAGGATCTATGCAGTTTTACCGCTTCTTTTGATTTTCATATAGCCATTATAAATGCAATTCCTAGCCTTAGCATCAAATTTGTTTTTTAGAGCATATGGCATATGACCATAACAAATGGAGCCAAAAATTTTGTAGTGCTTAACAATAAGCTTCTTATTAAACATCAATTCATAAGGTGACTTCAAGTTGTTTGGACTAAGCAACACTCGGTTGATTATATAGACTGCATATTTCATATCTTCAACCCAAAGTTCTTTCAGGAGATTCTTTGCATGCAGCTAGCTCCTGCAGGTCTCCATACAGTGTCTAATTTTCCTTTCAGCTACTCCATTTTGTTGCATCGTGTGAACATAAGAGAGTTCTCTTTTAATTCCTTCTTTGAGAAAAAAAAAGTTAAAAAATTTTAAAAGTAAATTCTCCTCCATTGCAGTTTGAAGCCGCTTGATTTTTCTTCCAAGGAATCTTTCAACAAATTCCTTGAATTCTTTAAACTTCAAAAAAACTTCTGATTTTTACTTGACAAAATAAAGCCAGGTGAACCTTGTAAAATCATCAACAAATATTAGTATATAATGGAAACCAAAATAAGAAGGAGCAGGAGTTGGCTTGGGCAAATCACTATGAATACATTATAGTGGAGCTTTGCACCTGGAAAGAGACTTATTAAATGGAAGTCTATATGGTTTGCCATATTGACAACCTTTATAACTTTCAACATTAGAAAATTTGGTTATTTTTGGTAACCCTTTAATAAGTTATTTTTGCACTGTAAATTTCAATTTTATCATGTTAAGATGCCCAAATTGAGCATGCCATATGGAGGCAATATCATAGTCACTTAAATTCTCAACAAAAGAAGTTGAAGAAGATAGAACATACACATCATTTACCCCTTTACCAATATGAACAACGTCATCTTTTAAATCTTTGATATTTTGAAGAAATTTCACATCTTGAGGGACAAATAGTACATAATTTCTAGAATCCACAACATTCATGAATGAGAAGAGATTTTCTTTCATGCCTGGGATATGATACACATTGTTGAGTTTAATAGCATTATCCTTGTTTTCATTGATAACAATTGTCCCCTCCTTCTCTACAGAATGAACTATGTTGTCTGATGTAACAATTGCATCTTTTCCTTGGTGAGGATGGAGACTTGAGATATTAAGGGCGGAGCCATATGGGGACAAGCCCCCGCACCAGCGGGGGCTTGTCCCTGGCCAAACCCTTATTGTTTCCACACTGCTCATTTCGGTGGTAAGCTAAAAATTTGTT
>JANIIA010000010.1:34122739-34139668 GCA_027478495.1 Erythroxylum alaternifolium | reverse complement strand
TATGTCACCGGTCGGTAAATTTAGCGACGGACTATATTAGACGGTCGGCAACGTTTCCGTTGATTTTACGGACGGATCGCCTCTTCGGTCGGTAAGTTTACCGACGGTACGTAAAAGGTTCATCAGTGAATTTAGCTACGGCTGAATCACCGACGTTTTCTACCGTCGGTAATGTTATTTACCGACGGTATATTGGTTTTTTCTGTCGGTAATGGCCGTATGTAATTCACTATTTTCTTGTAATGAGCTAAAACTATTGATAATCAATAACATAAGGAGTTGTTATGACAACATGTTTTAACAGTAACAACTCTACATAAAGTTAGCTACTAGACAATCGTTATACACTTCACATGACTCATCACGGTGAACTATTTAGGGAGCTTGATAGAATCTTCATTACTAAAGTCAAAATTAGGAATGACTTATATATTGCACCAAAAGGAAAAGGAAACATTACAATTGAAGACTCCTCGTGTTTAAAGCTCTAATAAAAAAATAATTTGATGGAAGGATGTTTTAATTGGTAGAGGAGTTTCTAACATATATTGCCTGTTAATATGGGAAGCAAACTAAAAAAAATTAAAAAAAAGTATGGGAAGCAAACTAAGTTATCTTTTTCATAAAACAAGACCTAAATAGCTACATAAAAATTACACAATTTATATAAATATGGGAGGGAGTCTAAAAGAACAAAATTGTTAAATCATAGTAAGTTTTAAATTGCTTTCATTAATAATCACACAAGAATATGTTGCATTTTACTTCACGAAATTCAAATATGGGGTTGTTGAAATCTTTTGAAAGTTTAAGGATTTGGTAGAAGATCAAAGTGGATGTAAAATTTTGGCGACTAAGTCTGACAATGGAACTGAATGCACCTAAAAATTCAGTAAATTGTGTAAAAATGGTATAATAAAACAGTAGTTGATAACTCCTTATTCTCCCCAGCAAAATGGAATTATGGAGAGAAAAATATAATATTTATGGGGGTGAAAAGATGTTTGTTACATGATAAAGGGTTGCCAAAAAATTTAGGTTAAGGCTGTAAATATAGTAATTTTTTGCTTAATAGATCGCCAATAAAATATCTATCTATCAGTTAAGGATAAGGTTGCATATTGCTAGACATCCACAAATCTCACATATCATCGAGCTATAAAACTAAAGCTAGAAAGATGACAAGAATCTTAAATTTTAGGAAGATAACGAAAATATTAATGAAAAATTTGTCTCGAGAACAAAACCACTATTGATATTTATTAAAGATGTAATGTTTTTATAATAAAGCTTATAATGTATGAAGAGGCTATAGTAGATTAGAAATAGATGACTTACAATAAAAAGAGGAGCTCATGATTATTATAAAAACTAAACTTGGGAGCTACTAAAGAGACTTGAACAAAAAAAGGCAATAAGTTTAGTAGGTTTATAAAACCAATCTTAATCAAGAAGAATTTGTAAACTAGCATAAAGTAAGACAAGTTATTAAGGAATATTAGTGTACCAGGATTAATGCTAAAAATGGAGGTTTCAAGAATTATACTTAAAATTATAAATTTTGGTCTCAATATCAATTTATTCAATTTTATAAGCCTTTAATGAGATCAATTTATCTAGCTGATAGTGATGAGAAAGAAACAATAAAATAGTTATATGATGTCATAAAGAGGGCAAAGTAAGCAATCAAGGCCAATATGAAAAATAGGTCTTTCTTATATATAACTTATCTTGTAGTCATCAATAAAAGGTGAGAAAAACAACTTTACTTTTCATTGTTTGCTACTAGGGCATTTCTAAATCTTAGTGTCTATTCAGACCAAGTTTTACAAAAAAAGTTGAAGTTAATAAGAAAATGTTATTAATTATTACAATAATTATTTCATATGAGATGATGTAATATCTCCTTAGCTTAAAATTAGAGCCATACAGGGAGGAATGTGGTGATTTTAAGATACTCATTGCAATTCGTCAAGAGACATACTTAATCTAAGTATATATTTCTTCCTTGTTTAACTTGTTCAAAATTAATCATTATTTTATTTTCTTTACAAGATTACTTTTGTTGTCTTACAGATTCTTGGTAGGACCAATTTAGAAGAGGTAATCTAGAATTTTTAAAGTTTATAATTCAAATTCTAAGTAAATGTATCAGTGCACTAAGTATGAAAATAAGTAGAACACATCTGGATTCATCCATTCCAAAGAAGGGAATAGATTATAGTATAAAAGATTAAATGATTTGGTCTTTGTTCGATACAACTTAAAGCTTCAAAAAAGATATGTTATTATCATTATTAAGTTGAAATAATTTCTTGTAATTAATTATTTTATTTTATTTGTTTGCTATGAATTTTAATAAAATAAGTAGTTTTATAGATCCAATTTGTATTGACTATCGATTTTTTAGTGGATTGAATTTTTAAGGAACCAAGTTTCATAAATGAGAGTGACTTGTAAAATAATTTTAGATATGAAAGTGTTAACATGTCATTTGGTTTAATATGTTTAAATGATAATGATGATGAGATTCCTTTTAATGATGAGAATTTTATGCCAAACAAAAATTAAAGTTTATTTGAGTGGATATGTCATTAAATGAAATTTCAAGTTTTTAATTTTTTCTCTCATCTTTTAATTTCACTTGTAGTTAATGTATATGTTAGATTCTATATATACAATATAAATATAAAACTTTTTAATCGTAACTGTTTTTTAGTTTACATTTAACTTCAGCTTTATTGTATTCCTTGACAAGAACTTTTTTTGTAATGCTTGTAGACTTATATTATTCTTACTATATGGTATTTTGATATAATTATTCTTTACTATATGATGTAAGTTGCAACATTTTAAATAATTTGTATTATTCTTATTTTTTTATCTGTAAGAGAATAAATCAATCTTTTTTCTTATATAATTATGGTATTGAAGAAATATGTGAAAAGTAATATTAATATAAATAAATAGATAGTTAGTATATCATATTTATATAATTTTTGAAACAAGGTTAAAGTAAAAATAAAAATTATCTAGCACAATATATTGAGAGAATGTTTTGTAATGTTATAAAATTTATAGACTATTTTGTAATTTTAAAAAATTACTCTAAAATATTCAATATTAAGCAATATTCATAAAATTACTTAATAAGCTATTTATCGTAATTGATTGAAACTAGTATAGATGTCAATTCCGACCCGGCCCGTTGATGGAACGGGCCACAGGCCAGTCCATCCAGGATCACGCGGGCCACGGCGTCACCCTCTGCCCGATCTAGTCCATTGACATCCCTAAAAACTAGGGCATGTAGTATGAATGTTGTAAGTCTTTTTTTAAAGTAACTGCATTTTATTTATAAAATTCATTTTTAAGCAGCAAACGAATTGGTAGATATGTAAAGGAAAAGATTGATTACAACTTGAATTAACTATGGAGTGTTGAATGTAATATTTCAGAAACCTAAATCTTCATTTTTATTTTAGTTATGTATATAATAATTTCCATTTTATATTCAATTCATTTATAATTCTTGACCTATATCAATTCTCACCATTGCCCTATGCCATCAAATCATCTGTTTCACTTATTTTATTCCAATCTTATTCTATTAAATCTCATCCATATATTTAGATGAGATTGATGTTAATGCGTCGATGAAATTTAATAGAATATGATAAGAATACGGATACAAGAGACCTAATCCCCTACCCTATACCCCTAGGTGCTAATAATTCTTTTTTTTTAATGTTATAAATACCAGAAAGTTAACGAGTGCCTATCATGATTTTTGTGAGAGTTTGTGCATTCTGTTTTAGTCGTGACTCATGATAACCCTCTGTTTCTTTTGGGATCATCATTAAGAAAAATGAAATGACTCTAAAATGGAGCCATAGAAGGTAAAAGATGAGGCGGACAAGAGTGGGGAAGCCAAGAAAGTACAATGCATATGCTGAAGCATTACCCAAATTAGGTTATAAGTTAAAACTGTACGAGCAAAGAAGCAGGGATGGTCCTGTGCGGGAACAGAGGAAAAAATAATATCAGAGAGGAGTTAAGACTGACATCATCAGTACCCCCCTCAAGCGTGCGTTTATTTCAGCATTCAAAGCCGTGCAGTGTTGAGTGGACAATAGAAAGTCAGCAAAAATGCCATAAACCATGGTCAAGAAAAAAACTCAACAGAAGAGGACGACAATAGGTTTAGGTAACGCTTTATGTATCAGAAAGATGGTTATGTTGGTAACTTTGTTTAATCTCAGTCTACCCCTGAACAATGAGAAGAAAACAGCAAACTGTAGGTGAAAATTGAGGAGAGAGAGAGAGGTTATAAAACAAAACTTAGTACTCGGAATCGCATTGAGAGGTGAAAACTTTTGATTGATTCTCATGCACACAACTTTTCAGTCTCTCTCTTTCACAGGGCACACCCAACACGACTCTTGTCTGTGAAGTTGTTAGCTTTTCATCTCTATCTCTCTCACCATCTCTTTCTCTCTGCAAAAGTTTCAAACTTGGGGCGCTTTTGCAGATTTGGAAGTGAATAAAGAGAAAGCAGCGGAGTGAAACTGATGGGCAAGAATGGAAACCAGCAACAGAAAATAAAAGCTCCGGGAGAGAGAGAGGGCAGTTGCTAATCTCTCTTTCACTTCAGAGTCAAGTTTGGCCATTTTTCATTGGAACACCAGTGTACTGTGTGAATATAGCCACAGTTCTTTTGCTGTAAATGGCAGGGTTAGCTGCTATTCATATCTGTTGTGAATCAAGTGTCTTGCATGCTGTGTTATCATTATGAAGGAAGTTGATTTTTGCTCTCGTTTCAGGATAATAGAAGTTAGACCGAAGGCAATACGTAAAGGAGAAATCACAGTTTTTCAAGGCTTTGAGTGTCCATTCATGGAAGCTACAGAAATTTAAGAGGCCTTCTACAATTCCCAGAGAGTATGTTAGTGAATGTCTAGGAGGTTGGATGTGCTTGTAAAAGAATTTTCCTCTTTTGTGTCATTTGTTCGATCGTTTTCCTTTCACGTCTGTGCTGTTGGGTTTATTGGCCTCGACATCAACTTGTTTTCCTTTTGCAGTAGCAGATGTGAAATTTGAGTGCTAAGAATCGTATAAGAATAGGTGGTTAAGCTAAGGAATAGATCAAGAAGCAAGCAAGCTAGAATGACCGATCAGAGCTCTCTCTCACCTTCATCTTTGAATAGCAGAAAGCCAGTAACATCTTTCTTCGGTTCACCAAGGTTCAAAGCTTTTACCTTTAAGGGTGTCCCTGAAACTGAACCTGTGATGAGTCCAACCTCAATTCTCGACACTACAAAACCTCTCTCTCCTTTCAAAAGTGAATCAAATCAGGCAAAATCTCCAAGAGTTTTCCCTGAAAGCAAACATTCATGGGACAAGCTGGACACAAAAGGTATTGGAGTGGCCCTTATTGACGATATACAGGACAATGAAGCTGTTGAACAAGACAGTAACACAATTTCTAAACCTTGCAACAGAGGAATCTTGTTTGGTAACAAGCTTAGGGTCCAAATACCTCCATTGCCTAACATATCGTCTCCAGTTGGATCACCAACATCACCGGGAGATTTTGGAATCAAGACAAGGAACACACAAGTGTTATCTGGGCTCTCCATTCAAGCAAATGATCCTCCTCGTGTGTTCACAGGATGTCTATCCATAAGCGAGATGGAGCTGTCCGAGGATTATACATGTGTGATAACTCATGGTCCTAATCCAAAGACTACCCACATATTTGACAACTGCATTGTCGAAAACTATTATACCAATTCAGCACAACTCAATTTCCTGAGCTTCTGCCACACATGCAAGAAGCATCTGGAGCAGAAAAATGACATCTACATCTACAGGTAAAAATGGCACAACTTCCCTCATTTTGATCTGCAAGTTCTCGTAACTCCTTTTGACACTTTTGTTTCAGCTTAATTTGGCCTATAATTACGTTTTCGTTTTGGCTCATAAAAGCAGGGGTGAGAAAGCTTTCTGCAGCGACGAATGTCGTTACCAGGAAATGTTATTAGATGGAATAGAGAATTGATAATCTTGACGAATAAAGTTTTGGTCTGAAGCGTCTGTTTTCCTTCAGAGTTCGCACTGTCAAAACGTATCAACATACCAATTTCTTGATCATGGAGTGTTTTTCCACTCTCTCACTTCCCACTTCTCTTTCGGCTCTCTCACCTGACAACAACGATAAGAGAGGACTATTGTTCGAAGTCAGAACCTTTGTTTAATGTGATTGCTTCTGGGTTATGGGTTTTCACAGGCTGATGATGATGTATGATTGAAAACCTTTCTCACGTATATATTATTGCTATGATTAGCACAAAGTAGTGATCATTGAAATAATTGAAGTCAGTGAGCAATAATTTAAGCAGTATGAAGATTCTGAGGCTGTATGTTTCTTATGTCTTCTGCTCATAACCAACCTTCTCCGATATTTGGGTTGATTAAACGCAACAAAAACATTAGTTTAATCTATCTCTTGACTTTTTCAAGCAAGTAGATCCAAACTCAAGTCGCTTTCTCATCCTATACAATAATTAGTAGTTGTTGAGAACTTGGACGTGACATAGAGATCCACACTATATATTTTCTCTAAGTTAATGGTATTTTTCACCAAGAACCAAGTTTCTTACCTGCAGCATTAATTAACTCTTCAGCTTTCTTTTCCAACAACCCAAAAAAACAGAAATCAACAATATCTGAAACTGGAGAACATCCAATGAGTTCTTTTTTTTCTCTCATTAAGCGTAAAGAGTGGAGAATTTAATTCTTAATATTGAAACTTAGACATTTCGACATCGAACTATTCATTTTGGTCTTCATTATAATCCAATAACACTATTCGTGCCTGTTTTTCCAGCCCGAACATGAAAAAGTCCACATCAAACTATAGTTTCTGATAAAGACATTAGATTGTTAGTAAAAATATTAAACTATTAGTAGTCAACATTGGAAAGTATTAGGTTAGACCTGTTTTATATGTAAAATTTATTGAAATTAGTCCATTTTTAGGACTATATTATCTTCGTTTTGACTTACTCTTTTAATGTCTAATATTTGATTAGTGGTGAATAATATGGGATGTGAGTGTCGACAGAAAAGAAAGAAAAAAAATTGGAAAGGCAAATGAAAAATCTTTTGTTTATGACAAAGATTCACTTGCTCGTGTTTGCTACTTAGAAGTCCCAATCCATATAAGATGGAGATTAGGAATTTGAACATTCATAGGTTTATAACTATATTAGGCAATATGTAGAAGACAATAAGACATATACTATAACTTTGTAGGATAAGATTGATATACTTTTATGCTTTTAAGACTAGAAATAATAAGTTATTGTTATTTAAGCAATTGATGAATTTAAGATACAAGGAATGCAATCCTATTTTTGATCATTTAAATAAAATTTAGGATATTTTTTATCAAATGTCTAAAATGGGTGTAAAGTTTGATAACGAAATTTAGGGACTATGGTTGCTTGATACTTTATCAGATTCTTAAGAAACTTTTCGCATTTCTTTGACGAATTCTACTCCTAATAGTATGGTGACTACTGAATATATAAAAAATGATATCTTTAATGAAGAAGTGAGAGCAAGATCTTAGAGCTTATCTTAACATTTAGATGTTTTGGTTAGCGAAGATGGGAGACTAGTAAATCCAAAGGTTAGAAGGGTAGAGAAAAAAGTATAAGCAAGTCAAAGTCCAAGTAGAAGAACTTTATTTATGACCACTATAGTAAAACAAGACATATCAAGAAGTACTTTTCAAACTAAAAAAGAGATGAGACAAGAAAAAATGGTAGTGATAATAAGAATAAGTTATTGGTGGTGTTGTTATTGATGATGATCTTATTATTGCTTATATAATCAATTTAGTATGATATGAGACTAGCTCGGTTGTAGATATTGGTATTTCCTATCAAGTTATGTTAACAAACGAGTTCTCACTTCTTATAATTCAAAACATTTTAGACTATTAAAAGATGGAAATGATAACAAAGTTAGGGTAATTAAAATGAAAACAATTTGTTTAAAAACAAATAATGGTTTAAAGTTAGTTCTCAAGCATGCACCTGATATATGCTTCAATTTGTTCTCAGTAAGAAAAACTTTTTGATAATGGATTTGCAATATCTATAGTGATGGATAATAGAAACTTACTAAGGTTTATTAGTTTATAGCTTGAGGTAGCACATCATCTAACTTGTGTATGATACAAGGTTCCATTTTTTACAACTTGGTGACTATAATGGAGAGTGATACTTCAGCATAATTATGACATAAAAGACTGAGACATAAGAGTGTAAAAGGGATTGATTGTTTAGTCAAAATTTTTATCTTTTAAGAATAAAGAGGCCAAGATGGATGAATGTGTTCATTATTTGGCTGAAAAATAGAGAAGAGTTCCTTTCGAAAGTCATCCTTTTAGAAACTCATATTTGTTAGATTTTATAAACTTTGATCTTTGTGGTCTTTTTAAGGTAAGATCATAGGATGGTGCACTTTATTTTGTTATTTTAATTGATGATCATTATGAGAAACTCTGAGTTTATTATTTAAAGACAAAAGATCAAGTTCTTAAGAAATTCAAAGAACCTCAAGATTTAGTTCAAAACACAAACATGTAAGAAATTGAAGTGCATTTATAATGACAACAATGGTGAACATATGAACCTTTGATAACTATTAAAAAAAAGCAAGGCATTAGACATCAAAAGACTCTTCTCTAGACTCCCCAGTTGAATGGTTTGGTAGAGAGATGAATATAACTTTAGTGGATAGAGTTAGATGCTTATTTACATAAGCAAAATTGTCAAATTCCTTTTATGCATAAGCATTTTGCACAATTATCAATTTATCTCCTACTGTTGCTTAAGATAATGATCTCCCTTATGAAGTTTGATTTGATAAGGGTTTTTTATAATCACTTGAGAGAGTTTTTTGGTGCAAAGCATTGGTGCATGTTCTTAAAGATGATGGGTTGAAATTGGATATTAAAATCAAACATTGTATCTTTATTAGTTATGCTCAAGATGAGTTTGATTACTAAACTATTAACTATACTGAGAAGGCTAGGTTGAATGGTTCTCAAAACAATGAGAATCTGGCTGACAATGAGCTAGTTTCTTTAATTAATGCACCAAATGCAGTCGAAAATAGTCTTCAAGATGTCAAGATCCAAGATAACAATCAAGATGTTGAGATCCAAGATAACAATGAAAATGGTAACCAAGTGCAAAATGATCAATAGGGCGTAGAGAGATGAATAGAACTTTAGTGGATAAAGTTAGATGCTTATTTGCAAAAGCAAAATTGTCAAGTTCCTTTCAGGTAGAAGCACCTTACATTGTTAATCAAGTTATCAATTAATCTCCTATTGTTAATTTGGATAGTGATCTCCCTCGTGGAGTTTGATTGATAAGAATATTTTTTATAATTACTTAAAAATCTTTGGTTGCAAGGCATTGGTGCATGTTCTTAGAAATGATAGGTTGAAAGTTGATATTAAGATCAAATATTGTATCTTTATTATTTATACTCAAGCTGCTTTTGATTACCAATTATATGTTCTAGTAACGAAGAAACTTGTTAAATTAAGGACTGTATTGTTAAGTATATTGAGAAGGTTAGGATGAATGGTCCTCAAAACAATGAGAGTCTGGCTGACATTGAGCTAGTTTATTTAATTGATGCACCAAATGCAGTTGAAGATAGTCTTCAAGATGTTGAGATCTAAGATAACAATGAAAATGGTGACCAAGTGTAGGATGATTAGTACATATCAACTTAAAATCATCCTCCTTTCCAAGGTGTAGGCACTATGAATGCCCTAGTATATGATGTTATGGTTGGTCAGCAACTAATAAATGTATAGAAAACAATTAAAGACGCTCCAAAGACTTCTTTTAGGAGATCTATTAGAGAGAAAAATTCTAGTCACATTACCCTACTTATGAGCATGTACTAGTTAATAATGGGGGAGAACTTAAAAACTTTAAGGAAGTCATAAGTAGTGAGCAGAAGGAGAATTAGTTTAAAGCTATGAAGAATGAAATGAACTCCTTGCATGATAATCAAATTATTGATTTGGTTAAGCTACCTAAGGACTAAAGAGCTTTAATGAACTATTGAATTTTTAAAAAGAAGCATGATGACACTTGCCATGATATGAAGTTAGATTAATTATCAAGGGATTTAGCTAGAATATAAGGGTTGATTTTGATGAAATATTTTCTCTAGTTGTGAAGATATCATCTGTCTAGTTTATGTTGAATTTAGTAACATTCCTTAACTTAAAGGTTATGCATATGGATGTAAAGACTACTTTTCTCCATTGGTGATTTAAATGTGAAAATTTATGTGGAGAAACTAGAAGATTTGGAGTCAAAGGACAAGAAACTTATGTTTTTAAATTGAGGAAGAACATATATGATTTGAAACAAGCATAAGGTAGTGTACAAGAATTTTGATTATGCTTTGAGAAAGCAAGACTTCAAAGGGACTTCATTTAACCATTATGTGTTTATGTAGAAATTTTCTAATGATAAGTTTATTATTTTATTATTTTACATTGAAGGCATGCTTATCATTGGTCAAAATGTTTTTAGGTTAAGATTTTTCCCTTCTGTGTATAAAAAAATCAAAATTATTTTGTAATACCATATTTATTTTTCAATATATTACATTTGTCGTACATTATTATTATGTTAGAGTTTTCTAACTCCTTAAAATTTAAATACTAAAAAATTGATTAAACATTTTGGCCTTGTTTGGTAAATGACTTATCAGCTATTTTTTAACAGATTGAAAGGTTTTAACTATTTGACCATATTAGACCTTGATAATTATATTTGGTAATTAGCTAATTGGATTGGCGGATTGAACTCAATCAACTGATTTTGAAAATGCTACTATGAGGAGTGTTTTTTTCCTAAGAAATTAAGGAGCTAAAAAACTATTATATTTAAAAGTTATTACAAATTACTCAAAGATATAGAGACGGAGATAGAGATATAAATTTGACTTATTTTATACAAATTCTAAAAAGTTAGTTATTAAATTAAAATTTTAAAATTTTTAAAAATACTTTTAAATTTGTTATTTATAATTATATTACATTAATTACTTTTATATAGACCCGATATTTTGGTCCCTTTTATATCAATATTTAGTATATAATATTATTGTCACATGTATATTGTGTTTAATAAAATTCAATTTAATCTAAGTTTAATAAGTCAAATTTAAATTAATTATTTTTGATCTAAGTTTAAATTTTAAGAGATTAATATAAACAAAATTTTTCAAAATAATTTTATTTTAATTTAATATATTAGAAATATAGTTTCAATTTTTAAAAATTAAAATTAAAATAACAAAAATTGATACTTCCTTAAATTCGAAATTAAATCGATATCATTTTTACAAACTCAATTTCATATTAAATTCGTTGGTGCTACATTTGAGGAAAAACTCTTACTGTGATATGATCAATCTGATTTTCAAACTTATTTTTAGTGGCATTTTAGTGATATCTCAAGTTAATTGAGAAATTGTATTGAGAGAGTTTTTGGTATTCTTAAAGATTGACCGAAGATATTGAAAAAAAAGATGATGCTGACTTATTTTACTCTTTTTAAATTCTTACGAGAATATTCAAAGAAATATTAAAATATAAATAGATAACACTTATATCTTTATAAATCTTTTTTTAAGTCATACTTTCATAAATTATTTTACACATAAATAATTAATACTAAATAATTATTTTTATCAAATATATTTAAATAAGCTGATGTTATCAAACAGAAGGATAAGAGGCTAAATCCTCGTCTCATCCTATCCCAAGTTAATATTCATCCAAAAAGACCTCAAAATACACTCTTATTATTTTGTACAGATCAGAAAGGAACTCGGGAAACAGCTTGCCAGGAAAAGCTCTTATTTTTCCCGACTTACGAGACGCCAGCCACTCTGCTTTCTAAATCATTAAAATATTATTTTGATTTTGCATCAAAGTTTTATTTTGTAGCACACTCCTGCAACTTCATTCTCGACAACTCACACTTTCTAGGGGGAAGAGATCGTATGCTCGTCTTCCCTATAATATTCAGATTCGGACCAGATTATCTGTTCTTATTCTATTTTATAAAAACTTATCTACTAAAAATTGGCCGGCTAAGATGATACATGAACCGGTAGAACCAGCTTGGCCCAATAATTCACCGTCGGCCATGCGATGGTATGAAATGATACATCGCCTTGGTTCTCTCGAAACGCCCGAACTAAGCCTCAGAGATCGATCGCCTTCAGGTCTTTGAGTTTGATATAAATTGGATATTGGCACACTAAGGTAATGTCGCAATTTTACGATTCAGCAGTTAGATTTTTTCATAAACTTCATAAAATGACTGAAGAACCCAACAATAACTACAGTTTGGACACAACACGACATTTTAGAATAATTATGGTCAGACATTACATATAACCACCCCACTAGCACAAGCCAGAGACATACAGTTTGCATTTCTTAGACAAGAAAACACCACCCATAAACTTCAAACTGGTCCTCGTAAGACTGACTCTTTCTGCGTCCCGCACGAACATTTCCACCAATAAAAGCTGATTATAGGTCCCTGTATTATATAGATAAGAAAACATGAGGAACAAAGCATTGCCACTTATAAGAAAACAAGATAAACGCATTGGAGTCAGGAGAATTACTACCTTGTTAGTAAGCTTGGTGTTGTCAACAATCTCCAATAATGATATGTTTTATCAAGATCAAGCGAGGACCTCTTCCTCATTCAAAGGAACAAGCCAAGAAGAAAGAACTAATTGGCTTTATAAGATGGTAAAGCGACATGGATTGGACTAAGCTTATAAACCCAAGACACAGAAGTAACCAACATAACCATCCCTACGCACCTTTCCCTCTTAAAAACGGAAAAGAAGCAGAGGCAGAAAAACACTCTTGAAGAGCGCAAGTTAAACCTAACTAAAGGAAAGAAATGATAAGGTATATACAACACGAGGAGTTCAATTGTTAAGGAGTCAATCAGAGAACAATGAACAGCGTACGAGAGTAGAGTGAAAAGATAATGTGGCTGCCAGTTGATGCAACACCAGATTAAGAAACTAAGACACCAGATAAAATTAGCAAAAGAACTAGAAGAATACAATGCCATTGAGACAGTGCAACCCAAAACAAAAAACAGAAAGCTGTAAGGTTTGTCTGAGAGTAATATAGTAAAGATTCCCCAGTATATACAGTCTAATATTCTAGGATAAATTTACTCGGATTGGTAAACTAGACAGAATAAACATTTTACCAGGAAAATAAGCACAGATTGACACTTCCAAGCATGGAAATAATCTTGTTTTGACCAAAATAGGAGTAATAAGTTGCTCCATCCAACTGTCACTGAAAAATCCTGGCCTGCATTCACATTCATTCATAATGACCCTTCTGGTTCCCAACACACATGAGTTCACGCCCATCCATGTTGCATACTTAATTAAACGTACCCTGTTCAACCTTAACATACTTCACTCACCTTGCTGAGAAATAACAATCAGCAATGTGCAACTCTACATCACTATCAGTTTATCCCAACTAAAAGTGGAGATCATTGACCCACCAAAGCCTGTTTCCAGTACTGCCATCACTGCCACAACCAAAAGCTAAACAACCACAACCGGAACCCAACTGCTGACCCATTTATTGCCTATATACAATCTAATAAGAACAAGACCCATATTTACAGGAGCTAAAAGCTCATTAACTTTCAATCATCTTCACCATCAAGGTTAAGAATGCGACGCAAGATCTTGGTTGCGGAGTCAGCATGAAGAAACAGTGTGCTTGAAGAAACATCATATTCCCTCGTAGGGGAAACAGGTGCAGATTTTGCAACCACATGCACTTCAATGCCAGAGTCATGTGGAGGAAAATCAAGTGATGCAGCTCGCTTTGGCTTCATTGAGAACTTCGGAATTGGCAAAGAACTTGGGGGAGGAGAGTTTGAATAAGTAGGACCAGCCCAAAGCTCAGAGAATGGTAACAGCTCCTCATTAGGAGTCTCCTTTCTCGGAGCTTTGGCACCAATAGGAATTGGAGAGCTTTTTAGGGTGGTATTACTGCAAATATTATCACCAAAATGCGAACTTGCATATGAATTGATGTTTTCAAACGGTGTTTTGGGGGAAGAAGGACCTTGCTTGGTCACAATACTCCTATTAAAGGGTGTTGGCAGTATACCAGCGCCAGACTGAAAAGTCCGGCAGTTGATCTCCGTGAAATGTTTAGATGGTAAAGAACCAAATCGAACAGGACTATATGTTTTAACCCTGCTATAGTACTGATTCCTGTGATCAGCGACAACGAGTGTCTCCATAATCGAGTAACTGACCAATTCAACTATCACACTCCTTTTTAAACAGAGAATCTCACTTAACACACTAGAAAGCTAAGACTTTACGATCAGATATGCAGCAAATTACCTCAGTAGCTTCTAAATCTTCTCCAAGATAGATCCAAATCAAGCATAACCCAGATAAACAAAATTGCACAAAGATTCAAAGCCAGTTTATAAGATCAAAACCACTGAAACTTCAGAGATCCAACCAGGCCACAAGACCTCCCTCGCAGAAACTGTAAACAATCAGCATATTTAAAATCAGATACGCATCCACACATGTAATCCAAAACGGATAGAAATGAAATGAACTTACCGACCACTAACTGAAGTAGCGAAGATCTGAAAGAAAGCGATGAGTGAGATCTAATTAAAAAGGTGTGTTATTGTAAGGTTATGAGGCTCAGATCGCCATTAACGAAGAGACCCTGAGGGTTAGAGTTAGAGAGCAGAACATACGGATCTGAAACGAGTTTCAGAGTCGTAATTAAATATGGCATATCAGATACGTACGTATATACATACATACGCTTGGTCTTTCTCTATCTCTTTTCTCCACAATACCGCACCGGGGAGATGTTGGAATTTACGAAAATGGGATTCAGAATCTGTTGACCATGACAAGCTCTCTTTTGACCATCTTGCCCTTCAACTTTCCCAATTATTCCAACATCAGTGTATATTTCGGCCTATTAGTTAAGTGACGTGTGACTAAATTTAAATATTTTGATGCAATTGTAACCTAGAAAGAATTTGTTCTAAACTTATATTTATGTTTTAATTTAAATATTTCTTATTTTTTTCTATTATATTTTATAAATAATTAATATTGATTGATCTAACAAATTATTTTTATTTTCTTAATTTAGTTGCATATATTAAATGATTTAATTATATATTAAATCTTATGGTTAAATAATTAATCATATGTTAAATACTTTTTATATGCAAACAATAATCAGTAGATTGTATGTCTCACATAAATCAATTAACAATTTAACAAATTAATTTTGATCTCATTTTATGATTATTAGAATAACAATTTATCTGAAAAATCAAATAAATAAAACCTCAATTCTTAATGAATTTAATACACAAGGCTCTTCACTTTACGATAGTTTGTGGAGAGTTATATTGTACACAGTATTCCCTTTGTATTTTTATAAAAAGACTTTTCTATGACTTGAACTTGTGATCTTATCGTCACAAAGGATCAACTTAACAAATTCATAATGTCTAATTGTTTATAAACACATATAAATTCAACAACACAATTTATTTCATAAATTTCCCATAAATTCAGCTTAATTTTCCTATAAATTTATCTTAATTTAACTTAACAAAACAAGACAATTCCAATAAATAAAATTCCAAAAACAAATTTAGCCAACAACAATAAGATTGTGCAATACCAAGGAGCGAGTGATAGGGTGACTGCTTGGTGTTGGTGGAGAAGACTGATGTCTTAGATCCAGGGATAGCAATTTGAGTTTGGAGTTTAGGGATTTTTCGTTTGGAGCAGGGATTAGAAAAAAATCACCCCGTAAAATTAAAGATGGGGCAAACATAACCTCCGAAATAGAGTTAGGGACGGGGATGGATTGAATATTCCCCGTCCTGTGAGGATCCCCGTAGATAATTTTATAAATATATTATATATTTTTAATTTTATACTCTTTACTAAAAGTTGGGCATAATCAACGAAGACTACAACGTTTCGGTTGGATTAAATGAAAATTTTAATTGAGTAAATATTAACAATTGCCGTTCTAAGAAGCACTAATTATCTATGTAAATATGAAAAGGAAGAAGCACAAGTCAGTTTGTATAAAATATAGAACAAATTTTTTGAAAATATTGAAAATTTGTAAAGGTTTTAAGAATAATTTAATGTATATAATAATTTAAAATATACGAGAAGAAATTATCTATGTTCTTATAAATTATAAACAAAAAATTATAATAAATTATTCAAAGGTTTTTATGCATTGTAGGATGAGGGTTTGAAGATTCGGCTCCCTGCGAAGACTTAACGGAGATCTCTGAGATAGAGAATGAGACAAAAATATCCTCACTTCGAAGATCAGAAGTCGAGGACAAAGAACAAGAGTGTCGAACGGAGACGACGCGAGGACCGAGCAGAGAAGGTACTCCCTGCCCTCGCCCCGCCCTCATCTCTACTTAGATCAGTACAGTACCAACGTCTGAGTACCATTTTTTGGCTAATATGAAACAAATCCCTTTTTCTAAAAGCGAGATGAACATGTTTTTTAAACTTTATTAATTGTTTGAATTTTTTGGATTAAACAAAATGGAGTTTCCTTTCATGGGTTAAAACTTTAAACTTGACAAGTACTGGAGTTCATTGTTATATTAGGATCCCCTGTTGATTAGGTTTGTTTTTCTGTTTCAAATAAATCCCTATTAAATAGGGTGACTTGTTCTTTTGCTTGACTATTTCTTTTTGCACGTTACCACG
>JANIIA010000010.1:33863937-33898916 GCA_027478495.1 Erythroxylum alaternifolium | reverse complement strand
AAAAATAGGCAAAAGCCTTATCCTGTTGCTTTTGTTGTTTCTTTAGTGGTACGGCACCTACAATTTCCTTACCCTTCTTTCTTTTCAAGTTCTTATCCTTTGAGGTAGTTCCTAAATGAGATCTTTCTGTCTTCTCATGCTTCCTCTTCTTACACACAATGAGAAATGAGCTCATTTAGAGTCTAAGTCTCCTTTTGACAGTTGTAACTAACCTTAAGCTGACTGAATTATGTAGGAAGAGATATCAAAACTAAATGCATAAGAAAGTCCATGGATAACTCTAACTTTAGTGCCTTTAGTTTCTAAGCAAGATGTAACATCTCCAAGATGTACTCCCTTATATTTCCTTTTCCCTTATACCTTATTGAAATGAGATTTGCCAAAATTGTACTTGTTTCAACCTTTTCGCTTTTGGAAAACCTCTTTTCGATTTCCTCAAGGTAATCTTTGGCAGTAGTTACCCTTTTGGACATAGTGCCACTGAATTTTTCTGGAATAGCACGCTTTATGATCATAAGACTCATGAGATTTGAATGTTCCAACATTTCCATGTCCCTCTTATCATCAGAGGAACTGTTAGCCATAAGATCGACAGGTCGTTCAGTCCTTAATGCAAGGTCTAGATCCATAACGAGAACAATCATAATGTTCTCTTTCCATGCCTTAAAGTTTGTGTTGTTAAGCACGGGAATGGAATTGATGTTAGCAGTAATAGTAGAAATAGAAGTAGCAATTGTACAAAAACAAAACAAGCAACAAACAAGCTCACATAAATTCCACATTATCATATAAAATCAAATAATGGTATATCCCATCACAAGATACCTAGCATAATATTAATATTTAGTCTTTGGATAGAAATATTAACTTACAAGTGCTACTCTTGGTACAATAATCAAATATTGACAATAAGAAAATGTCAAACAATTAACCTTTCTTTAGACTGATTAATTTTTCACATAACTAACCTCATAATTGTCACATATTTATCACCACAGGTGTACATACATTTTGGCCAAAATATTGACCTTCCTTTGGGTCGATCAATACTCATATGAAATACATATACACAACCTTCTTAATATTATAAAATAAATTAATTTATACAAGAGAGGCTACTTTGGCAACATGTTGTTTCAATCAATTTATTTCACAATATTAATAAAAGATCAATTATACCAATATTTGAACATACCTTAAACAATCAATTTGAACATTGATTATATTAACCTTATTTAACCGAATTCAATTTTCATAAAAATATAATAAACTAAATGCATGTGTAATTGATTTATGCTAAAACCACATATACTAAAATATCATGTATGAATCGAACATAAAATTTGTAGAAATAACTAAATGTATTAGTTGACCAAATATTCCATTTTTTTATGAAATGGGTTTTACGCTAATTCTATAGAAACATAAATTACAATTTATAATAAAAAATGGTTCCAAATCTTGAATCACATAACATTTATATAGAGCTGTAAAATTGTTTCTGTCTTCATCCAAATCCAAAAGCAAGTTACATGTATAAATCTTTAAAAATTGGTTCTGTCGTTGGCATCTTAAAGAATAAAACCATTCTCATCTTTGTAAATATTTATGGTTGTTATCCAATGGGTAAAAGGCTTTTATTAAAACAGAAAAGGAACATTTGGCCTTTAAGGAGTGTATGGAAGGCCACTGTTAAAGGCATTTATTAAAAAAGGAACGTTTATTGGATAAATATTAAACAATATAGCTTATTGTCATCTGTTTCGGTGGATGAATAAAGGCTTTTGAAAAAACAACCAGAAAATAACAATTTCAAACCAACGAATCGTCAACGCAGGATAAGTTTTTTTAGTTATAAGTCTACAAAAGGATTTAACCGAAACATATATATATATATATATATCGAAATAACTAGATTTGAAGAAACAAAAATAATCCGTCTATATGAAAGACAAATAATTTAAAAATTCTCAATGATCTAATATGAAAGAGGCTCTAATACCACTCGATAGAATCTAATTCCTTATGGTGAAAATGTTTCCAATCACAAAACAATAATGTCAAATAGTCAATAATAGGAGCTTAACAAAGTCAAAGCATATAGACCTCAAGTTCCTAGTTGTCAAAGAAAGAGTTCAAGATGGTCAAATGTCAATTGAACATATTGGGAAAAATTCCTTGGTTGCGGATCCGCTCACTAAGGGATTACCACCCAAGGTCTTTTGTGAGCATGTCGTTTATATAGGTGTTATATCTATTGAAGATATGTCATTTTAGTGGGAGTTTGTTATTTCAATTTTCAAATATAGACACTCTTATGATTGATTTGAACCTTAAAGTCTATTTGGTTGATTTCATTAAGGAATAAAGAATTTGGACCAGTTGGAAGTAGGCACATTAATATCACATTACATTTAATTTTCATGCTACACGTCCATGCTTGATCTATGTTGTTCAATTATATTAGCATAAGTGATCATTGATGGGTTTAGTTATGATATGCATATAATGAAAACCACTTTAATCCTATGTTATTATAATTGATGAACGAGATTGATTAAAGTTGTATTTAGTAGTGATAGCAAATTTTGAGGTCATAAGGTTATGATATGATATACAATTAAAGGAATTATATATATATGACCTAAGTGGGAGATTGTTGGATTTATACATATAGGTGCATATATATATATATACGTATATATGAATTAATTGTATATTATGAGCCATCATAAAGTTAAGCCCGGTTAAAGTGATCTATTAAGATTAAAGGCTTTGGGTTATTTAACATCTAATAAAGTATGGACTTTAATATGTAGAGACCCAAACGTCTAATTTCTATTTTATAATGGGCTAAAATTGAAATAAGAACAATTATATAAGAAATTAGGGTTATGGTCCCCAAGTTATATGAACAATTGTCTTTTTTGATATCCCGTCAGTTAGAGAAGAGACAATTCTTGAGAGAAAACAGACGTATATATTGACTTGGAAGATGGATAACCATAAGACTTAAGAATCACGTTGTTCTCATGGATCCAGGTATGTTTTCGCAATAAATCTAAGTACTTTTGATGATTTGACATGACTATTTGTTGATTGGTGACGGTTTTCACCATAAGGAATTATATTCTATTAAGGACGTGCTTGAAAAGCCCAAAGATATTACTACTGAAATTCTGCAATGCTTCAATTGAACTTGTTATGTTGTTTAGATAATTAGGGCAACATGGTACTAGATAATCTAGTAAAACAAAATTACAGAGGTTGTGAAAGGAAGTGGCAAGTTAAAAAGCAAAAGAACATTGCAGACTTGAGATTCCTATCTTTATAACCAATTCTATTGATATGATGTCGATACATGATAATAAGAACCCTTATGCCCCATTTAGTGACCTCCACCTTCATTAGACATTAGATGCTTTCTTCATTAAAATCAACAAGAAGTTGAATTAGTAGTTAGTCCTTTGGCCAAGTAATTTGGAAGACTATAGAGATGGATTACTCATATACCTTATGAGCGTAGAATAAAGATCAATCAATAACATCAATATGAAATATATGAACAACGAACACCATAAAACTTTCAAAATTATTTGGAGGGATTTAGATGATAGGTTGTCCAGTGGCTTAAAGATAACATAGCCTAATTAAGGTTTCTTTTTTAAAGACTATTAAGCCAAATCTACATTCTTCTTCTCCAAAAGACACTCTTAAGCAAGGTGAGTTTAATCCAGTTAGGAGTGTATTGTAGAGATAAAAAGCTTATAATTTTCTTTCTCTCATTTTATTTTTATTGTAATCCATACAAATTTTTAGCTAACCTTGTTCTATTTAATGAAAATCATGAATATCAACAAAATGCTCGCTCACAACACGGGGGATTCCTACTTTTGCTTATAATTTTACTTATGGAGGTCACAAAAATCTTATTGACAAGATATAGGCAAGGATCCCAAGTTGGCATATGAAGGCTTTGTCCTTAGCAAGGAGAGCTCAACTCATTTCTTTTGTACTCAACGCTATCATCCTCCATTAGGTAGCTCACATGTCTCTTCCCAGTTATGTTATCAAGACAATTGATAGGTATCTCAAAAAGTTTCTGTGGTCTACAAAATAGGAAACACTCCACTCCTATTAAATGGTTTGAGGTATGTTCCTTGAAAAGCACGATGTTTAAATGTGATCCCTTTTCTGCAACTTTGTCAACCATACTAAAAATTTATGGATGATCATTGAAAGTAAGCAATTTTTATGTGTTAAGAGGATAAATGCCTTATTACATCAAAGGGAGGATTTTATATAAGATCAACATACATGAAAATGCTTCAAATACAACAAAAATAATCTTAAAATTGTGAAGTAAATCCAGGCCATATATAATCAAATTGTTAGGAAATGGGGTCATTACATTCTTTTGGTATGACAGATGGTTAACTACTAGAGTTTGTCAAGATACTGGTGAGCTTAATCCAATTAGAAACATTATTAGTGAAGATCAATATTTTGCACGTGCTTTTACACACGAGATTGAAATTCTATTAAGAATTCAAGGCTATAGTTTTCATAATTAGATCAACAACATTGAAATCAAGGACAATAAGATAGATCTCAACTAATGGACTTTGTCTAAGCATGGTAAATTCACCAAATTTTCTCTTTCAATAACAAGGAAACATAGTACTATGGCTTAAACTAGTTTGATGCAAGTATATATTGCTTAGAGCTCCAGTCACCATGTGGAGAGCTATTAAGAGCAAATTGCCTATAATTGATAGATTGAATAGGTATATGGCTATTTCAAATAGATTTGTATTGTGTAAGCAGGAGCAAGAAAGCATAAATCATTTATTCTTTAAATGTCAGTTCACTCAATCTTTATGGAAGGACATTCCAAGAAGATGCTTATGAGAAAATCCACCAGAGGAATGAGATCATATTGTAGCTTGTTGCTTAGCTTTAAACATGCATGATAAAACAAAATAGCGGTGCTTCTTTATTGCTTTATCATATCTGGTATAAGTTATATAGGATGAAAAAAATATGGGAATTTTAAGGTTAAGGAGAAACAACATTCAAGGTTATTCAATGAGACTCTTGATGCAATCAAGTTACACATTGTCACATTTGGAGACAACATGCAAATGGATTCCAATCTTATCTCAATATGGAATAATTGGCTTTCTTGTGCACTTTGAATACTATTTTATAATGTAATATTATCCTAGTTGATTTGTATCCCATTCATAATGATGAGCTGGTTTATGTAAAACTTGATATTGGCTTTCATGGCTTAATTTAATTCACAACTTTTCAAAAGAAAAAAGCGAGGAGAAAGGCTTGTAATTTCATCTTTCAAAGAGAAAACAACCTAAAAGTGACTCATAGTGATGAAGTCATTATTATTAAGTTTACTCCTATAATTTCCACCAATTTCTTCTTGCCATCTCCAACATATTTTTCTTATTTGAAAAATATTTTTTTCTGTTCACATGCCTTTCAAGCATGTTAAAGAAGATAATAAGTTTTTTTTAATTAATTTAATGTTAGGAGGAATGAGTTAGCCTAGACATGATGCACGCAATACGCTCTCCTAAAGACAACATCAGCTTGGAGGATATAAATATGAAGTTCATCTGTACCTACTCCAAAATGCATATGGCCATAATAGCTTTTATATTCTTTCTTTTCCCTTTTGTTCATCATTTTTTACAAACATATTATTTTTTCTTTTATGTTTAAGTTGCTTCTTCCTTATTCATAAGCTATAAGAACATCTTTAGAGATTTGAGCAAGGTTTCCAGAAATAAAGATTAGTGCTTTCCTCAAAACCTGCTAAGATCTAGATGTCTTCTGCTAAAAAATAAGCTTGCTAGGGAATAACTCTTTAAGTATCTCAACAAGCTTGAGAAAAAAGAGACAAGGCTAAAAGATGAAAAGTAAGGGGTACTAATAACCAATCAAGGAGTATAATGAAAAGCTTGAGGGATAATAAATATAAGTTTTAGGTTGTTCACATTACCATAAGTATTAAGTTTTCTAAAACATGGAACTCTGATAATTTAATTACCACGATAATGATATGGTTTATGGTCTACCAAAACCTTGCATAAAAAAAGTACTGAACCCTATCTTTTACAAATCTAAACATTTTCTATGTTTTTGTCGAGCCTGTGCTGACTTAAATTTGGGAGTCCAATTGGTTATATAAAATTGATGGTGAACCTAAGTTATTGAGACTACAAGTGAGGGATCTTTGACCGATGTTTTAAAAACTGGACCTAAAGTTAAACAAGTAGGACAAAAAATTTAAAGTTTAAAAGGTTCAACCAATATTAGATCGTCATAAAACTAGTTAAAGATTGAATAAAATTGAAGAATCTGAAATAGGATTAAAGGAGACTATCTTTACGCATTAAATAATTTAAAGTTTAACTAAAAAAGGAGATTGTTATATAAAAATTAGTTAGTTTATTTTGGGTTATAAAGATGGATCAATTTACTAAACCTGACATATTAATTAATAAACTGATAAGTTTTTAACAACAAAAGTTATTGAAGTAAATTGAATTGAAAAGTTAAAAACCAAACTTCAAAGTTAGTTGGTTCAAGGTTTTTACGATTGAACGAGCAAGATCGGTTCAATTTTTTAATCATTGCCTTTAACACCGGCTTTTGGTAACCACACGATAGCTTTTGGTGGTACCCCATTTCCATTGAATTATATTTTATTTTTTATAATTATAGGTGTGTATTATGTAAAGATGATTTATGAATTTTAAGCCCTAAACTTTTATGGTTTTAAGCATGTTATGTCTAAGCACAATAGAAATCATATTTGAAATGGAATGCTTGATCTAAATATATAATTTTTTCCTAAATAAATATGACAGATATGTCATGTTTATTTAATCATGCCATGTTAATATAATATGAAACTTTTTTTGAGTGAATATAATCAATTTTTCAAGTCTAGGCTTGATCATACATCATTAACATAATTTACAAAATTTTCTAAGTATGACATGTCAGTCGAGTCTAGCTTTGATCATGCCTTATAAATATAATTTTAAACTTTTTCTAAGTAAATATGACAACTCCATTAAGTGTAAGCTTGATCATGTCTTATCAATATAATTTGAGAAATTTTCAAGCAAATATAACAAGCTTGTTGTGTTTAGGTCTTAATCATGGCTTTTCAGTATAATTTTGAACTTTTCTAACTAAATATGCAAATTTTGTTGAGATTAGCCTCCATTCTCAAGAGAACTTGGGTTTTTTTAAAGCAAATATCAAAAGTTTCTTGAGCTAGGCTCTATAATGCCTTGCTAATATAATTTAAGGAAATTTCTAAGTAAATATGAATTATCTATTGAGTATAGGCACATTAATACTTTGTCAACATGTTTTAAAAAAAATTATGAGTAAATATAGCAGGTTTATAGAGTCTAAGCTCGATCATACCTTGCCAACATAATTTGGAAAATTTTCTAAGTAAATATAATATGATTATAAAGCTTAAGCTTTATTATGCCTTTCAATTTTAAAATTTGGAATTTCTCATTTCTCTTTGAAGGATTTATCATAAGCTTCTTCATCTTGCATTTACTTTTTAGCTTTAAAAGTTTTTGTTTGACCTGAGGTCTTTTGACATATAGATGACATTGCTATACTAAGGAGCTAGTTGATTTCTCTTAGGCCTAAGGTCTTTTGGTTTATAAGTTTTAGTTTTTATATTTGTGAGCTAGTGGATTTCTTATTGACCTAAAGTCTTTTGATCTATAAGTTTTATTTTTTATGCTACAAAACTAATGAACTTGTCCTATACTTAAACTATTTTAACCTATAGGCTTTAACTTTTAAAGCCAAGAGTATTTGAAATCCAAATATGAAATGTTTTATTAAAATGATTAAATTTTTAAAAAGTAGATCGGAAGTTAAACCAGTAAAACAAGATGTTTAAAGTTTAAAAGGTTCAACTAGTATTAGACCGTTACAAATCAGGTTAACAATTGAATAAAATTGAAGACTTTGGTATATGATTAAAGGAGATTGTCCTGATTCATTGAAGAATTTGAAGTTTCATTAAAAAAGGAGATTGTTAAATAAAAATTAATTAGTTTATTTTAATTGATAAAGCCTGATTAATTTATGAAAATCAAAAGATTAATTATTAAACTGATATGTTTTCAACAACAAAAGCTATTAAATTAAACATAATTGGAAAGATAGCTAGTTGAAGGTTTTTATGGTTGAACCGACCGAATTGGTTCAGTTTTTTATTTATTAAAAATAACGTAAATGTGTAATACTTAAGTGTGTTACATTCCAAAATCTTAAAATGTCTTTTCTAAAGTGTCCAACCTTTCAAGTTTGTAGCTTAATGGTTTGATAATTTCTTTGAGGTGGTAGGGCTTATAACAATTTAGAGTGCTTTCCTCGAAAATTACATCTTTAATGGAATTTCATCTTTCATAAGATTAATTCACCATTTTTGAGGTTTTGGTGTTTTATCATTCGCGAGTTTAACTTTTTAACCCTTTATTGCTCGTTATTACTATATGGATGGCTTCTACTTTGAAGGCGAGGGGAAAGGATATTTCTTTTGTAGGTGTTCTTGAAGTTGTTTGATATGGCAATCCCTGCAATATAATCTTGTTTGTCACCTCAAGCTGTTCATTGACCTATGGATATGCTGCCAAAGCAAAGCAATGTTTTACTTCTAAGTCATCACACAATTCTTTAAAGGCCTTGTTATCAAATTAAGTATCGTTATATATCATAATTACTAAAAGAAATTTTGTATTTACAAAGGATACTTTTTTAAGAAGTTATTCATTGAGTTTCATATCACATTGGTAAGTGGCTTTGCTAGGCATTCAAGTTTCTCATTAAAAAGAGAATTTATTTATAATGTTTGTCCCAATTATGCAAAAGGAATCACATTTAATATAAGGTAGGAATCAAAATGGGCAAAAGGTGTATTTTATAATGTCTTTGACACTTATCACACTTTTGTTTTGTAGATTTTGGGTTTTATTATAAACTATAATCCAATAATATCCTTACCTTAAAATTCCATTTGCCATAGATGATCCTTTTTTATCAGCTCGACATGCTTTTTTATGAGCTCTTGCAAGGATTTTCTATATTTGTTTTTAAGGTATGCATTTTAAATAGGGTAGTATGTAGGAATGCATAATGCTATCCCTCAATAGTGACATATTTAGGATCTTAATATATGCTTATCTTAACCTCTCTTGAATGTTTAAGGAGCATGTTGTTTTGGATGTATTCAATTGTAGGAGAGGTATAGTCTTTCTTATCTAGGATCATATTATTGATTCGTCTCTTTATCTTATATCTTGATTCTTCTTGTTCTTTATAAAATACACCTTTTAAAGTCACACCATTGTTTGCTCTTATTTTGGAGAGATGATATTCTCTATAATTTATTAATGAAGGATGATCTTGAGTTTAACCTGTATGTTGCTTTTTGACTACTTAAAGATTTCTCTTTCATAACCAAGTTTGTTCCTTTATCTCATATTAAGGATGAAAAACTAGCCCGGGATTAACATGTTAGTCCATTTTTGAACCTTATCTAGTAGAATATGGAGGTGCTTATAGTCGATCTTGCCAATCTAGTATTTGATAATGAAGTGATGGTAGAAGTACAATTAAATGATTTATTATCATACTAATAAATCACTTTAGTATGAGAAATTCATTATACATTCTAGATTAAACAAATACTCTAGGTTTACAACAAGTCACTGCTACATCCATTTTAGGTTAAACTTAAGCTTGAAAGTGCCAACCAAAACTGCTTTAGGTAAGAAAAACTTTGTTATTTTAAACTTGACCTTTTGCCATCCTTATATCATATACCTCGTTAACCTAAAGTCTAATATAAATTAATAGTCTTAATTTTTACGGTTAGAAGCAATGTCAATAAAATTGGTTTGTTTTTTAAAAAATTCTTCAATTGATCAAGGGCTTGATGACACTCTTTTGTCCACTCGAACTCTTTAGGTTTATGAAAGTAGCGATATATAAATCTAGATAGGAATCTAGAAACACTAGCTATCCTACTTATTAATTTTTATACATCATTGATTATTTGTAGAACTTCCATGTTCATATTTGTATGTATTTTCTACTCCATTGACTTATATACCCATATACTTTGCTATAAAAGTAACTTTTTAGCTTTTATGCACTTTATAAGGTTAATTTTCATTTTATATTTTCAAAGTGTATCATACATTCTCCCAGGCATGATATATTATTACCCCTTCTCTTATTTTCATTTTCATATTGTTTATGTCTGTTTTTATATTCTTCTTTGATTGCCTTTGAAAAAAAGGCTTATTATCCTTTATTAAATAACCCCTACATCAAATGGTATTACGTTGTAAGAATAAATGCCCTTGTGGGTGATGAAGGATGTTCTTTCTTTATCTACTTTATTCATTTTTATCTAGATATATACTAAATAGGCATTTACAAAATTGAGTGTTTTATGGCTTAAGGTAACATCTAGTAGTTGTTCTATTTTTAGAAAGGTCTAGCCCACAATGCGACAACTATTATAGTAGTGGATTGATAAGACCATTCTTAATATGAAGAATGAACAAAGATAGACTTCATATTTTGAAGGATGTAGAGGAAACTGAAGAAGCATGGATGATAGTTGAAATGGATGGAGCAACAACTATCTACTTTCATCATATAGGTTACTCTGAGCAGCTTGCCTAATCCTCCACAATAGTTGAGAAGGAGATTGATCATGATGATGAGCCTATTATGGATCAAGCCTTTTTCTTCTTCTTTTATTATGGCATGTAAATTTTAACATTGTATTTTTACTTTGTATGCCCTAACTTTTTATTTTATTTTTATTTTATTTGTGTTTAATACTTTTATCTTAATTTCATGTTAATATCGAATGGTGTTTTTATCATTTTTATGTTTTCATTAGTTACATTTTCTTACAAAATGAAAGTAATGTCTAAATGATGATTGAGAATATCTTGGATAATAGGATAAAGACTAAAAGCTAGAGAAGTGTCATACAATTTTATTTCCCGTCCTTCAATTTATTGTATTTAATGTTTATTTTCATTCTTCAGATTTCATATATTGGGGATAATATACAAATTAAGTGTAGGGAGGGAATTAAACGATTAATAGACCCTATTCATTATGCATATCGATTTTATTGTAATTAGCTTAAACTAAAACAATTATAGGAAAATTTTATCAACAAAAGAAGATTAATCAATATGAAAACTATAAATTTGGTTGTTTTTTTATTTAGTGACTTTAGGCCAATACTTATGAGCATTGGTAACTATTCTAATTTGTTCCAATAATTGTAATAATAGATACTTAATTTGTATTGTAATATTTTTATATAATTTAGGCATATCATTAGTTAAAATTGAATTCTTTCTAAATATTTTAGTATCCAACTAAAAACTATAGATAAATAAATATAAAAACATTATGCATATAAGTGAGCATCAATAAATTTTCTCCGTTGGCTTTAATCTAAGTGAAAATGTTGAAGTTGAAGATTAGTGTTGTATCCATTTACAACAGTGACCTAACCAAGTAACTGGGGGCATTTATGATAAGGTGTTTTCTTTCACATCAAAAGGTTAAGAGACTTTTCTAACAAGGCTTTAAATTCTCCTTCACTAATTCAAATTTTAGCATCTTTTTCTTTTACTTCAAGGTATCGAAATATTTGAAAGTTGAAGCATCTTTCTTATGTATGTCTACTTTATACATTGGGTTGAATTGTAAATTAAGTTGATGCTTGAAGCATTGTTAAGGTAAATTTAATTGATTTATAACTTAATACAAGTATTTAAAAGCCTAACTAGTTGATAAACATTGCAACTTAATGTGTGATGGATAATCTTGATTACTCTTTTTGATAAGGCGTGATGGATAATCTTGAGTACTCTTTTTAATTAGTTGAATTCTTTCTTGGAATTGCTACATTTTTAAGTTAAAAGTGATGGAATTAATTTGTTTGAGGAAAAAAAAGATAAGTATGGTGCTATTTGATATGCATGAATTAAGCATATATTTTCCTAAGCATTTTGCTTGATTTTAATGCTTAATTACCTTGTTTTACTTAGTGTTTGTTAAATTTTCAGGTAATTATGCAAATTGGATGTTAAGATGATATTGTTTAAGAATTAAAGGAAATTCTAATTAAAAATACAAAGAAATTCATAATTCTTAGAGGAACACAATATGGTCCATGCTCGTGTGCCAATCTATCTTTAAAAGGATTAAATGTAGTAAGTGAAATGACTTGAGCCCTAGTTGTGTATAAGACCATGTGCAAGCTTAAGAGAAAATAATATGATTTATGGTCGGGAGACGCAACTGTGTAAGATACTATATATTCGTCTTTAAGAAGATAGTGAGAACTTACAATCATGACTAAAAATCAAGGTTGTATCTATTACCTAGAACAAATATTAAGGCCTATGGTCTAGACCATGAACATGGGCAGATGGCAACCTAGGTAAAATAAAAATTTTATAAGGGAAAAAATCCCAATTTTTATGAGACTTTAAAATTTTTAGAGAAAATGCATACAAAAATCTTCCTTTTTTCATAAAGAAAATGTATTTAAGGGCATAAATCTTAATTTTTTATTGGACTTTAGACTTTTTTGGGAGAAAAGTTAGCTAAAAAACATCCTTTTTTCTCCAAAAGCTAGGGTTAACTATTGAAGACTTCTTTAACCCTTAGGTAATCAATTTTAAGTTATTTTTCACTAAGGAATTAGGATCCAAGCATCATCTCAGTGGATTAAACTATCAACAAAATTAGGGAGTTTATTTAGATTTACTTATATTATAAGCTCTCTATCTTTACCATTTGATTTCATTGTTTTAAATATGTTTTATGGCTGAATACTTTTTCTATGTTTAGATACAAAAAATCATAGTAGTTATTTTTATATTGATTGATTTAATTTAATTTAGGATATATGATATGTTTTTGTGAGCTATCTTTGATAGTATTAATTCTTATTTATTTATTCTAGAATTTAAATATGATCTTAATTCTCTTGTGGAGGATTCCAGAGAGTTGGCTTCTAAGTTGACCTTGAATCAGATAGAGGGATTTGAATAAAGTACTCGAGGGAGGCTTACATAATCTTCTTGGTGTTGGGGTGAAACCTTTTATAATATTTCATAAAACTCAATGAATTTGAAAAGATGATAGCATAAATAAAGATATGGGTTAACCAATAGGAGGGTATAAAGTTTTAGCTTGAGAGAGTATAGTTTTAGTGTATAATAAGTCCTATCAATCTTGATAATATATCCAATCTAGGTTAATTAAATCATGAAGTCAAAAGTATTGCTAGAGAAAATACTCGTCTAAATAACTGTTTGATAACATTCTCTTTTTGATTAATTGTCTTATCATTTATTTTTAACCATTATTATTATTTAGTTTAGTTTTATATTTGGTTATTAACAAATCCACAAACATTATCTTTCTATTTATTACCTTTAAACTAGTTAATAATGTTTGGTTTTTCTATCTATGCTGCTTTCTTGTGAGATTTATAACCTACTCACTGTTATATTGCTTACTAATAACATGTGCACTTACTTAGTTAGTGGGTGAAGATTTGTAATAAATAAAATTTTGGTAGCATTAAAACTATATATCAATTACACACCAATTTTTTAGCGTCATTACTGAGAGAATCTACTAGTTTTAAGAAACTTATTTACTAATTGAATATCTTTTCTTACTTTATTTCATCATTATTTCTTATTTTATTTTAAATTTTATTTATATTTTGTTTTGTTTTTATTTACTTTGATTTTATGAGTGATTATGGTATATGACAAAAAACTAATAGTTCATATTTATTGAAGAAGATCCAAAACTTGAGAGAATTTTATTCGAAATCAAAAAAAAGGAACCAAGTGAGAACTTAGATATATATTGGAATTACAACCTAAAATTATGAAAGAATAAAGGAGACCTATGACGGAACACAATCAAACAATCTAATACTGGAGATAAAAGCCCACTATTTTAAGATTAAGTACAACATAATCTAGATGCTTCAACAAAATGTACAATTTATTTGATTACATCACGAGGATCCCAATACATACATCATTTTTTTTTATAGATAAGTGACATATTAAAAATTAATTGAGTGACTAAAGATGACATTAGGTTGAGGTTATTTTCATTCAAATTGAGGGATCAATATTAGATCAATTAATTTCTTGCCAAATATTTTCCACCGTTGAAGACAACAAAAATAAGAGATGATATCTCTTCTTTTCATCAGTTTGACAATGATACCTTGTATGAGACAAAAGATATACAAGGATCTACTGAAGAATTGCCCACACTATGGACTTCTAATATAGATGTAAGCCTAGAAGTTTTATAATAGGCTAGTACACTCTACAAGGCATTGATAGATGTTGTAGTAGGTAGAATATTGAACAATAAGACTCTAGAGTATGATCTAAAGCTAATAAATGTGATGACCATAGACAACTACTATTGAGAGTTAAAAAGGGTGGGAGCAAACAGATCTTTTAGGACATACAATATAGATGTCAAAATTACTTTGAAGTTTTCCATTAAGTTGAGTTGTGAATTTAATGGGAGAAGACGTCAAGGAATGAAGTAGGAAGCTAGAAATATTGAGCAAGTTAATTTTATAAGAAGCTTCTAAAGAAAAAATAATGACTACAATAGGACATCATTTGTAATTGAGAAACTATCATAATTTCTTCTAGAGCAATTAACATTCTCTAAAATAGGTTCAGCTAAGTTCTTAACAACTTGTGTAAAATGAAAAGTAATTGAATTTGGAAGATACAATGAGATATTTTACGCAACAAACTATTTTTCAATTATAGAACTATTAAGCTTTAATGAGGAATCTTTAAATTTAGTTAAGTTAACTTATAAAGGTGATCACGAAGAGAGCATAAGACACCTTACCTAATAAGACCATACCAAATCCTAGGGAGTATGAGAAGAAGTTTTTCATAAAGAGTGCAGAGTTTACCAACACCAATGAGTAAAAAAAAAAGCAAGGTAAGAACACTTACGGGGGAGTAAACTAAGAATTCCCTAACTTGCTAGATTGTTTCAGACATTCAAGAAGAAAGATACTAGTACTCAGGTAAAGTACAAATAAGAGTCAAAAGTAGAAAATCCAAAAGAGAAGGACTCTAAATAGGAGATTTTATAGTCAAAATTAAATGAAAGCAACATCTAAGTCCTCCTAGACGTAATACTACTAAATATGAGTGATTTAGGAAGTTTTATCATTTCGAGAATAATTAGTGATATTTATGTTAATAACATGTTAGTAAATATAGGAGCAACAATATAATTTACTATACTTTATTAAAAAGATTAGGATTAGGTAAATCAAAAACTGCTAGGCGTGTGATGTATGTTGTTGAAAATTCAATAAGAAGTCTTAGAGATTCTAAGGAGAACATAATGGTGAAATTTGAAAGGTTTATATTCCCATCATATTTTAATATTCTAAATATTGATGAGGAATAGAAAAAGTCACTAATCCTAATTAGACCTATCCTACCTATAACAAGTGTAGTAATTTATGTTAGGAAAGGTGAATTGATACCTAAGAATATAAATAGAGGGGTTATGTTCTCCAATAATAAGAGGCCGGTTATGCCTATTAGAGATTAGAGAAAATCTAATTGTTCCAATATTATATAGAGAATTATAAAGAAAAAAGTCCAACTAAAAGACTCATAAAGAAGCATTTGTTATGAAGCAACCTAATTATAATTTTACCCTTTTTCATTTAGGTTTATTTTTTTGACATTATGGACCAATAATTTAGATGTTCAACAGGTATTTTATTTTGATACGTTTTTATTAGATAAATAAACAAATTTATAACTTGTTTTAGTTATTTACGCTTGGTTTATCTTGTGCTTTTATTTTTTATGTGTTTGTAGTTAGGACTATAAAAGAAGGTAAATGCAATCTTAAAGAGAAACTTTGAAGAAGATTGGAGACAAAAGAACTAAGAAATATGTCAATGGAAAGCTAAAAAACCAACTATGTATTGACTATATTACTAAATAGAATTGAGGATACGGCTGTGCCCTACACCATATTAATTTTTGAGTTTTCTAGTAGGATCTATAGCTTAACACATACTCATATCCTTGGGCATGTATTTAATAAGATGAAGATAGTAAGATTCGTGGTCTAGGGATATATATGTTCCCTAGGTTGTACTTTTTGGAAGTTGAAGATAATAAGATCCACGATTTGAGGACATATCCATATCCTTATTTGTGGATTTAAATTTTTTTTCTGGAACTCCCATGGCATGTGCCATCTTTGTATCCCAAACCATGAGGAACTCAAAACTCCTCATAACATGTCACAAATTGTATAGCTAGGTCACGTCAAACCCCGCATTTTCATAATCCTCTTCACTTTCCTCTCACTTTCTCTCAAATCCTCTAAACGAGCCATTCCAATAAACTTTTGGTATATGACAACATTTTCTAACAATTTTCAACTATTTTTTTAGTTCAAATCCCAACTTAAGACTCTAAATGCAATTTTTAGGAATTTTTTGTGTTGATTATTTTAGCCTTTAAACATTTAGTACAACTATAAAGATGATTTCACAATAGTTCAAAAGATCGAGCACAAAGATCAGAGCCATTCAAGGAACATTCAAGCAATCATGTCCATTAAGAATTTTGAAATTTAATTTGAGAGAGAATGAATATATATGACCCATCTAAAAGTAAGAGCACCCATATCCTATCCCTATCTTTAAGATATCTACATAAGGTCATTCCATATACCACTATTAGGATAAGAGAGAGCAATAATGTAGTGATCCTTACTAGTATGTTCTACTTGTGGTATTTAGTCAAGCAATGATCATGTGATATGGACTATCTTTTTAGCAAAAAATGTAGTAAATATAAGCTAGGGAAAAAAATATGATGGTACTTATTTAATAAGGCTGACAAAGAACCTAAGTACGTTTGACACTCTTCTAGGACTCATTTTAGATTTTTGCATGTCTTTCATTGACCCAGAGATATTAAAGTATATGATGTTAGTCAAGAAAGTAGGCATAAACTATGTTTTAGTCAGGAGAGAGGATAGACCCAAGCAATATAAGGTAGCATGACTATAACCAATAGTAGAATCACCTTTAATAGAGTAGACGGCAAAAGAACATAGAGAGGCCTAACTCACATCATAATAGCTATTGTGGGAAGGGATTGAAAAGATCATTTTTAATCTTAAGAATTAGTAGCAAAGATAGGCCTCTAAACTCTAGAGGATAAAATTAAATTAAATAAGTAGGGATAGAGATTATGAACAATAAAGTAATAACTATCTACTTGTGTTCATCATATAGGTTTGTGAAGGATAAAGCAATAACTGTCTACTTATGTTCATCATATAAGTTGTTGTGAGCAACCTGCATAGTTCTTCATGATACTAAAAGAGGAGGGTGAACATCATGATGAGCCTACTATAGATTCAACCTCTCTTTTGTTTTCTTTTTCTTATGGAATGTTAACATTATGTTCTTCCTTTGTCACCCTAATTATTTATTTTATTATTTATTTTTATTTTATTTGTGTTTTTTACTTTGTTCAAGAATTTTTTGGTCAATAATAGAAGGTTAATCACGATGATACATTATAAGTTTGGTTTTTTAATGATTAATCGATTTTAGAACAATAATTATGATTATTGGTAGTTATTAGTTCTAATTTAACAATCTCTCTACTAGTTATGGGTAAGATTGCGTACTACTGGACCTCCCAGACTCCGCGTATCAATGAGATTAATATTGGATGTTTTTATTATTTATTATTAGTTCTAATTTACTCCAATATTTATGATAACGAATACTTAATTTGCATTATGATTTTTTGTATAATTTAGGTAAATCATTAAGTTAAAAGTGAATTCTTTTTTAGTAATTTAGTACCCTACTGAAAAATATAGATTAAAAAACTAAAATATGTAAATAAGAGACCATAAATAAATCCATCCCACAGGCTTTAACCTAAGCAAAAAGTGAAGTTAGAGAGTGGCGATAATATTTACTTGAAAAAGTGACCAGACTAAGTAATTGGGAACTTTCGTAAAAAGATGTTTGTTTTTGCATCAAAATGTTGAATGGGTTTTCAAACAAACTTCTAAATGTTCCTTTGTTAATTGACAGTTAAGTGTATTTTTTGCTCATTCAGGTTGCTTAAATATTTGAAAGTTAAAGCCTCTTTCTCATATATATACTTTATACATTAGGTTGAATTTTGTAAATTAAGTTAAGGACTAAAAGATTGTTGAGGTAAATTGAATTGATTTACTTAAAGTAAGTATATAAAAGCCTAACTAATTGATAAACATCACAACTTTATGCCTTATTGATTTATTGAATTTTTTTGTAGAATCACTATATTTTTTAGTTAAGAGTGATAAAATTGATTTGGTCGAGAACAAGTATAAGCTTAAATGTGGGGATATTTGATGTGCATGAATTACACATATATTTTCTAAAGTATTATTCTTGATTTTAATGATAAATTTTCTTGTTTTACTTAGTTTTTGTTATCTTTTCAGGTAATTGTGTAAATTGGCCATTGAGATAATATTATTTAAGAATTGAAGATAATTCTAAGGAAAAAGAAGAAATTCACAGTTTTTAGAGGAATATGGTTTGAGCCAGAGTTTTAAGTACCGTTCTGTACCGGTCGGTACCGATTGGAAGGTATCATATCAGTGTAAATGGTACCGACATTCAATACTAACCGACACCGTTGTTTTCGCATGGTACTGGCTTGTACTGATTGATATTCAAAATACGAGCTGTACACCGAACAATACCATAACTTTTAAAAACCTTAAGGACTTATTAACAAAATTTCAAAATTATTTACCTACCCCCAACCCAACCCTCACTCATCTACTTCCTCTCTCTCTTTTTTGTTTTTTTTCTCTCTCAATCTCATACACTCTCTCCATTCTTTCTCTCTCTTGTTCTCCTCTTTGGTGACCGTTTCTTTCTTTCCGACAATGTCATAATCACTGCACGACTTTTAGCTTTCTCCATGCCACCATCGCACCACTTTCAACCCTCCTCCTCGCGAACGAGGCCACCACTGAACCACTTTCAGGCTTCAGCCTTCCTCCATGCCACTCTCCTCCACGCGAGATGCCACAACCTTCCATCTTTAGTCATCCACCGCTGCCTGCCACCACCGCATTTGGAATCGATAGATCTAGGAAAAACCCAAATCCAAACCTGACTCGACACTAATGCCTGAAGCAAATAGCTGGATTGTGAATTTTTTTGGGTGTGTTTTCTTTTCTACTTAACTGCATTTGTGATTATGAATGGGTTCGAACTTGGAATTAAATTGGTAATTAGATTTATGATCCGTGAATGTTTGGATACTTGGATTGGAAATGAATGAAATGATTCATGATTTTGTTTATCTTAACGGAGGTTTGGTTTTTGTTTGCTGGATTGGTTGTGGTTTGGATTATATAGGATTTATCTTTAGTGAGTGAAATGGTTATGGTTGTGATTGTAGTTTGGTTTATGTGAATGAAATGCATTATGGGCATGCATGAATTTGAAAGTTGAAAGTTTCAACTTAAAATAAAACTGAGAATGAGAATGTTATTTAAACTTAAAGTAAATAATTAACTGAAAATTGATATAATATTTTGTTACATATTCTTAAAATTAGTATAATAATATTGGGTATTAGGTTGACGTAAACTTATAAAATATACAGTATAATTGTACAATATGACAATGGACTATTTTACAATTAATTAAAAAATTCAGAGAATATTTCATAAATTTAAAAAATTACCTAAAACGGTACCCAGTATTAACTGGTTTCGATACAGTACCATATCATAATCTAATCCAGTACTAGGGCTGGTATGATTTTTGCAACATTGGTTTGACGTACTCTCTTATGCCAACCTATGCATTATAAGCACCAAATGCAACAATTAAAAAAGTTTGAGCCATGACTATATAAGAGACATATGCAAGTCTAGTTGAAAACAATTAAATCCATGGTTAGGAGATATGGTCATGTTATAAGCTATGTAGTTATCGCTATTCATAACATGGACACATAGTCATACTAGAGGCTGTGTTTATTATCCATAAAAACACAAACATGGGATAAACTATGACTTAGGTAGACTAAAACATATTTAAAGATGAAACTTCTAATTTTTATGGGAGTTTACTTGTCTCTCAGAGAAAACAAATTTAAGAAACATCATTTCTCTCCAGAAGGTAGGCTTAGATGCAAAAGACTTCTCTAACCCTTAGGAAATCAATTTTAAGTTTCACTAGAGAATTAAGATCGAGAGATCATCTCAGTGAATCAAGTTGCCATCAAAAGTGGGAAATTTATCTAAATTTACTCCTATTGACTCCTCTTTTTCATTTGATTCTATTATTTTGAATATGTTTTATGGCTAAACACTTTTTCTATATTTAAGTAGGAAAAAATCCTAATAGTTATTTTTAAATGGATTTATTTATTTATTTTATCATATGAGATATATTTCTATAAGCTATCTTTTTTGGGTCTTACTGTTGATTTATTCATATCAACATAAAAATATGAGTTTAATTCACCTATAGACGACCCGAAAGAGACTACTTACGAGTGATCTATAGATTAGATAAAAGAGGGTAAACAAGATGCTTGAGATAGAACTACATAATCTTTCTAGCATTAGGGTGAAACCTTTCATAGGATTTGATAGAACTTAATACGCACAAACATGTATTAGTATAGGTGGAGATATGAGTTAATTAACCAAAGAGTAGATTCTTGTAGATTTAGAGAGTATAACTTCAATGTCTAAAAATTCCTATATATCAAAAGAATATATCTAATCTAAATTAATTAAATTATGAAGTCAAAAGTGCTACTTGAAAAAGTACTCATTTAGATGTAGCTATTTGACTGTATTCATTTTTAGTTAGTTATTTTATCATTTATTTTCTTCGCTATTAATGAAGTTAGTTTAATTTTGTTTTATGTTTCTTTATTAAAAAATCCATAACCTTCATCTTTCTATTTTTGACCCTTTTGCTAATTAATAATGTTAGGCTTTTCCATTCACAACGTGTCCTTGTAGGACTGATATCCTACTTACTATTTGTATTATTTACCAATAATAGGCACACTTACCTATTAATGGGTAATATATTTGTAATAAGAAAATTTTGGTAGAATTAGAAGTATTTATCAACTATACACTCACCATCTACCTATATAGAGTTATGTCATATTTGTGATTTGCTTTAAGGTTGTTCTTAGTATCATGGAAAGAGACTTTTTGTTTTGCCTATGTGTAGATTTGATCTCCTTTAAAATTGAGTAAAAGTGTTATTACAGATTTCTGTATGTTCATAGAGATCACTATTTTAAAAAGGTATCATATGATAAAACATCTATAGTGCTTCCTCTTTCCATTAATATTCTTTTGTCTAAAAGATTAGTTACTAATAGTGTTGTTATTATGACATTCTTATAAGATTAGATTGCAGATCTATTATCAGTCTCTTGAAAAGTGATTTCAGAGAATCTTATCCTCTTTTTAGGTTTGTCTGACTCAACCTGTTAATCGTAACTTTCTCCTTATGGTGCCTTCTTAGACTTGATCTTGATTCTTTATGATCTCCTCTTACAATACCATTTTATAGGGGATGTGATTCCTTTTCTGGTTCCTTATCCCTAGACAAAGACTTTTTCTTTAGTCCTAGTGAGATCGTCCCATTATTTTTCTTTAAAAAATGACTTAAGATTAGTTAATCAGGTCATTAACCACCCTTCTGAAAATTTTGCAATCTTTGTTCTTATGTCCTATGTCACAATGGAAGTGCAAGTATAACTTTTCAATAGTGCCATTTCTTTTTGGCTTAGTGAGGTGTTGAACCTTAAAAGCTCTTCCTAACTCTTTCCTTTGCTTTCATCCTTAGCTTGTTCTTCCCATAGTTCTTTCTTCTCTTCATCGTATACTGAAGATGCACCACTTTTTCTTCTTCATTACTTTTAGCATATGAGCTTCTCAAAATTTGTTTAACATCTTCTAAATTGAGGTACTTTGTACTTTGACTTGTACTTCCTTGAAATTTCAAAGCCATTATTTTTTCGTGAAATTACATAAGGATTATGTAGGTACTTATCTATTTATGAAGGTTGCTATCCTCATATTCAAAATTGGAAATTAGGTTGAGCATTCTAAGTAATCTCTGATTTTCTTCTTTTCTTTGAGTTACTGATATCAAATACATAAGGTCCATCAGTTTGCGCTGATTACAAACAAAGCGTGAGATGAATTTAATAGTCATATTAGAATGTGGTTGTTGACATAGGATGCATTGTTTGAAATAAGCATTCCACTGCTCTTGCTAAAGTGGAGGAGAAGGCCTTATACTTGATTTCAACTTATGCATCGTATAGGTCCACGAGCTCTCTATGCCTATGAGCATGATCATCAGGGTCATGCATACCGTCACAAGCATCCAAAATTAACATTTTTAATATGTCTAATAGTTGTTTCGCTAGAACATTAGGAGTTAGAGGGTTCCTAGTTATTAAATGAGGTCTTCATGCATCGTACTCTTATTGTGTTGATTATAAGGGCATTGATGGTTGTTTTTTTTGGTCTCTCTTACATCAATAGATTGACTTGTTATCGTAATATTTAGATTGTAACAAATAGTTATTGTGAGTTATAAGCACAAGTTGCTCACTTAGTTAAACAATTTTGGGATTATAAACAACTCTAATAGGATCAACAGATGAATTAGTTAAGTATTCTATTCTCTTTTTAGATGGAGAAATCAAAACTAGTATATATTTACTCAAGTGTGAAAAATTAGAAAATCTTAGTTAACCACAAATGGTTAAAACTGACATGAGTTTGTTGGACTTCCTTTCAGTTTATAAACAAGCACAAGCAAACAGAGGATTAGCTTCTCAGACCTAATACAAAATAAGATGTGATATTCAGTACCACGTTTGGAGCAGGTATGGAAAGCTAAGATACAAAGACCAAACTGGCAACCAATCAACTTTGAGGTACAGCTTCCACGAACTGCTTTTTCATTTGAGTAGAATGCCAATGCTAAATATTCATCTTTTCCATGTCTAAGGACAAGTCCTCTGGTACAAATTCTTCTTTTAATCTACATAAAACCCAATCATCCAGCTGAAGAGAACAGACAATGTAGTAATCAGAATCAAATGCTGATACTGGCCTTGCAAGTCAGTAATGTTTCAATTTTGGATCATTTCATCATGTTTTGCCAAATTGTATTGACATTAGAGCATCTCTAGCTTATTTTTCAATACCTGACTACATTTAAGATGAGCATTGACGATATAATAGTATAATAAGTTTTCAACATTTGGTTAGTGAACTAATTATTAAAAGTGAGGAAGGAGTAATTTGTTTTTCACCTTCCCTTCCCAATGGTTGCACGTGACTAAGCAATAATGGTGCAGCAATCTGTATTCAATCATATGCCAGTTCGTTTTGCGTCCATTTCGTAATTCCCCTTCACAGAAGCGTAGCTTTTGCTTTACTCCTACCACCCCGAAGTTGCCTAATATTTTACCATCTGAATACTCGAATGCTTCCCAATAGCCATGTCTTAGTTGGTAAACTGGAAGCCATCTAGATCCATAGTGGCAATTCCTGGGTGTCAACACAAACCGTTCCTTCACTCCAGTTACATTTGCTTCGCCTAAAATAAGCGCCAAAAATTCATTATTCCAACCAAGCAAGAACTTCTAAGCCAATAACTTTATATGTCAACATTAGTCTGGTGAGGAGACCATAGTATGACAAAATTTCAAGAGAAACAAACCTGAGAAGAATTCTTTGGGATGATAATCTCGTATATCTGCCACTATTAAATTTTCTATAAGAACTGGTTGACCGGTAAATTTGTTGTTGAGTTGATTTATTATGTACTGATCAAAATCGTGGTTGTCAGTCATCCCCAAAGCTCTAAACCAAGCTTATGATGCAAAAGTTATATAAGTCCCGTTGGTTTTCTGTAGAAATGAAAACTAGAAATGAAAACTCAAAGATCTGGCATAACACCGATCGCGCGGATATGAAGTTTAATAAGTTCAATATATAAGGTGATTGGAAAGACAGCATATTCAGAAAGAAGCAGATATTATGAGGTCTTCAACCCCTAAGGTTTCAAATAACAGGTACAGACAATGCTAGGCTGCTTGATAATACATATTCAATGCTGCTATTCTACAGCAAGTTCCAGATCTCCTAAGCCATAACAATGCTGAGATTTCAGTGCCTTTGGATAATGTTCACTAAGACTGTTTTGTGAAACGAAAGACACACTCCAACTGTTGCAGCTAAAAATGCCCGGAAAATGGGATGTCGACCCAAACCCAGGCTTCAACAGCACAATCACTCCTAAACCTCTACTCAGTAAACTGCGAACCAATGAGTAATTTCATCAAACGATTGAGCAGCAATCCCATCTCAAATTTAACAAATACAAGAATTAATGCATGTCTTGATACTAACCATTGATTCCCACCTATCATTTTAAAGTGAGCTTTTTATCAAACAGGAGGTCTGCATGTATTATCGTGGACTTCTCATGAACTTTCAAAAATTCGAAAGGACCCGGAGTAAAGACCAAATATATAACATCTCAAGAAGATAAACTTGGAGTAATACCCTGATTTTTCAGAAGACGAAGAAAGACTTGACTTACCTTGGCAAAGGGCAGTCTAGAAGTGAAATTAATTGAAATCCTAAATTCTCAGAACCCTAATGCTAATGAAAGATACCAATTGCATTAGCATGGATTCACCAACGGTAAAAGAAATTGAACCACCCACAACCCAAACCGACTCATAAAGAAGTATGTAACCCGATGGGGAAAATACCCTCTTCTCTCAGCCACAATTTGTCCTGAATTGAGAACAGCAAAATGATTCTTTTGTCGATAGACAAGCTGATCAATTTAAGCATACGGGACAATTTAAACAAGCTCCTTGTATATATGTCTCTCTGCTTCTTTTTTAATGAGTCAAACAAGCAAAATATCTGCGAAATTATTTAATCAGTCAACACTATTTATATTAATTTTATTTGATCATTTTATCACAGGTTTAATAAATAATCAACCCACGTTAGTAAGGACTCATTTTTTTCACCAGGCTTCGGCGCCTTTAACCATATTTTTTTATATTAAACTTCTTTATTATCTTTAATTCAGAATAAATTTGATTTTCTTATCCTTAAATTTTACAAAAATTGTAATTGATAAATATTCAAAGGGAATTTTAAATTTTAAAATTTAAGTTTTTTCCCTTTGCACAAAATATTAATTAATAAAACTATGAAATAGTAAAAAGAGGTTAAGAAAGTCAATGTAATAACAAACTAACATAAAATATTTGATCCAAAGATAATAAAAATCTATTATTTAGTCTATAAGGCTTTCTTAGAAAATATGAAATGCATGTAGCTTATCTGACACATTTAATATAATCACGTATATCTAATGCTTTAATGATATGAACTAAAAAATAGAGTGTGACAATCAATAATAATACCTTTATAATTTAAAGTGCAATACTATTTCATTTGTCGATCTTAATTTATCTAAAATTTATGCTGAACTATAATAGAGAAATTTGTTTTCTCTCACTAGATGCTAAACTATATAAGAGAAAACCTATATAGGATTAAACACTTATATCGTCCTATGTCTCATAAATCTATAGATTTCTCAAAACATCTGTATATATCATAGAGATATATGATCAATTTTAATTTGTATATATGCTCAATGACCATTCAAATGCTTAAGATCGACAAAAATTTTACGACTTTCACCTATATTATGCTAATGTACGATAAAACTGAATGACTAAAAACAATATCTTAATCAACAATATATGTGTGAAAACAATATTGCCATAATATATAAAATTAGAACTGTATTAGGAGCAAAATACAATGATCCCTAACTAATAGTATCCAAGGACTTTAACAAATATATATTGTATACATGTCTCTAAAAAATAGCTTGGCGAAGTCCTTAAGTCAGTGAATAAGCCAGTATATACTTAGTGAAAATATGCTCTACTAGGACATCACCTTTTTTCACCAATTTCTTTATGGTCAAGTACTTGACCTATAAATGCTTGGATCCTGTGATATTCTTATTGATGTTAAATAATATAGTAGAAAGATTATCATAATATAATAAAATGGGTCTGAATCAACCATAAATAACTCAAGAATTAAGTTTCTAAGCCAAACTGCTTGTAAAGCAGTCTTATAGCATGCCACAAACTCTGCATGCATAATCGAGGAAGTCATTAATATATGTTTGACACTTTTCCATAAGATAGTACCATCAACTAACAAAATTTTATCTTGATGTAAACTTTTGATCATCCAAACACATAGTAAAGTCTGAATGTGTATAACCATTAAGGTCTTAACTATTGACTTTTTTTAATGTCAACATATAATCCTTAGTTCTTTTAAGGTATCTCAAAACTTGTTTTACTGCATTCTAGTGGTTTATACTAACTTAGTAGTCCAACAAAAAATGTAATATCTTGTCTAATGCATATTTGAGCATATGTTAGGTTGCTTACCATATTTGAGCATAAAGGACATTCTTTATGGTCTCTATTTCAATATCACTCTTTGGACACCATGCCAAAACTGAACTCTCTCCATGAAAGATAGGTGTCATAATAGGTTTACAATTAATCATGTTAAATCTTTGGAACACATGCTCAATGTATGAACTTTGTGTATACGTCCTAGTGAATTTGAATACCTAGGACGAAAGATGCCTCACAAGGTCCTTCGTATTAAAATGATGGCTAAAAGATATTTAACCTCACGAAAAATGCTCAATTCATGTAATGCAAGTAAGATATTATCTACATATAAATTTAGAAAAATAACCATGATCTCCTTTACGTTGTAATATAATCATCTTTTAACTTTATTTTTTATGAATCCAAATGAAGTAACAACCTTATCAAACTTCATATACCATTTCCTAAAAGCTTGTTTTAAACTATGTATATATTTTCTAGATTTATAGACCATAGAAGTCTTATCCTAATCCTAAAACCCTTCAAGTTGCTCTTTATAAACCTACTTATAAAAGTCTCCAATTAGGATTTCAAACATATCTATATAAACCTCCTCATAAAGGTTCTACATTTAAGATAATGGTCTTAACGTCCATCAAATGTAGCTCTATATCAAAATGAGCTACGATTTCTATGATTAATCTAAATGCAACTTTGGAAGACATGGGAGAAAAGGTGGCACTAAACTCAATACTTTCTCTTTAAGTGAATCCTTTAGTAGCCAACCGAGCGTTAAACCACTCAGTCTTACCTTGAGTGTCTTTCTCAATCTTATAAACCCATTTATAGCCAATAAGTTTGTAATTTTGAGGCAAATTTACAAGCTCCCACGTAATTTGATTATGCTTTATGGATTGCATTTCATCCCTTATAGCATCCCAATATAAATTTGTCTGAGGTCGATAAACAACTTCTATAAAAGTAACAAAATCCACTACATATTTAATATCTAGTGTTATTCACCTAAGTAAACTATGAAATTAGATAATATTGTAGGTTTCCTCACTCGAGTAGATCTCCTTACACCATTTTAACATGATCGTGTACCTTAGGAATAACAGTTTGTACCAATATGGGTTTTTATACTAGAATGATATTTAGACTTGGATCCATTGGTCCTAGCTAAATAACTAAAGGATAAGATATGACATTCATATATACTCTTTTATCATATGAAAAATGAGAGGGACTACCTCATTATAGACATTATGTTCCAAAAACTCAACTGTTTGTGATTTCACTATTCTAAATCCTCTTTCTCTATAGTAAAATATATATCCCTTAAAGTAGTTAGGATATCCTAAAAAATAATAACAAATGCAATGGTAATATAATTTATCCTCATAAAGATTACATAAATGAACCTTAGGAGGGCAATCCCATACACATAAATGAGTGAGGTTGGGTTTCTAACCTTTCTAGATTTTAAAAGGCGTTGTTGCTAATGATTTGCTTGAGATCTTATTAACTATATAAAAAGAAGTCTTTATGGCTTCATCCTAAAGGTAATTAGGTAAGTTAGTCCCGCTTTGCATTGATTACATTATATCTTTTAAGGTGCAATTCCACACTTTTGGCCACACTGTTTTGCTTAGGACTATCTAGTATAGAGAAATAAGCCACTATTACAAATTATTATAAGTACTTAGTAGATGAACCCTTTTCTTATTCGAAAACTCCATGTTTGCCATAGTATTCTCTACGATCTAATTTGATAATCTTATTTATCCACCAATTTATTCTTTCCACTTATATTAGGTATAAGTTTCCCTTCATCAAACACATATAAACTTAGATCAACTACTTTTATTCAATAGTCTATTCTTATCATGTCTTGAATATTGGAGTAATGTTGAATCCAAATTCAAAATCAAATACTATAAAGTATGAATTATATATATATATATAGGATCTCTATCATATCACGTATTGACAAGAAAAATCATACAATCATTTTTCTTCTAATGACAATTATTATCATACTATAGCAATTGCCTTTAATTATAGTCTAAGATTATACTTTTACTAGGCTAATTGAGTGGAACAATTCCATCAAGGTATTATACTTTTTAGCTCTACTTAATGTAACCTCTCGCTATTATGGTATTGGCATATATCATGTTGTCACTAAAGTTTATGAGACATTAATCAACTTAAAATATCATTACACTTTTAATCTATATGACATTGATATATCTCTAAAACTTTCTTACCAAATCCTCAACAAGGATTAATAGCAAAATTGAATAATGGACATACAACTTTCCTTTCTATCTAACCTTGAGAACTTTTCTCAAACCTAACCTATATCTAAGAAATTTGGTTCACTTAATATCAACTATATTAAACAAAGGTAATTTTTACTCCAAACAAGATATAAATGTAAGAAAACCAAGTAATTAGTTATATGTCATGATAACCAAATAAGATTACAATTTTAATCATTTATCTAGTTACTCTCACTGTTTTATTTTAAATAACAACCCTCGCTATTATTCTGAAAAGACTACTCTAGTATCTCTAGTAAGCTAGGATTCTATTCAAATAATATTGAAATTTCTCAACAAATCAAACAAACCTAAATTAAATAGGTATCAACTTTATTAATTACGTCTCATATGATTCCTATATCTATTAAGTGACAACTCTTGTTAAAATATATTTTATATATTATTTATAATTATATCTCTAATTCATATGATTATAAGTTTACTTACTAAACCTCACAAATTTAGTTAAGTAGGATCCATTATTATACAACTAAATATATAGTGACCTTGAGTTTGCTCAATAAGCCTAATAATAAATAAAACTATGGTTTATTATTATAATAATAAAAGGCAATAATCATGTTCTAAAAATGTACTCAATATTTTAGTAAAGGATTTAATTTCAAGTGGTCTCATTATACACAAAATTGTATATAAAAATATCATACATATAAAACATGCAATTTACATATAATATATCAAACATATAATATAAAATTATGCAATTTCTCATGCAAATATAATAAAATTATATGCATGAAACATTAACTCTTGTTTGACTCTATATATTAATTTTCATAATCTAAAATAATATCTTCCAACTATTTGGATAATTAAATTTGTCTAAATTCATCGATTTCTAAATGGATTAAATTTTTATTCCTAATTGAAATTTAATTTGATTTGAAAATAATTTTAAAATTCAATTGAAAAACTTTTCCAATTATTTTGAACCATTCAATAAAATTTAATTGAAAATAATTTTCAATAAATTACTCTTCTTACTTATTATAATTTAGAAAAAGTTCTTTTTATTCCAAATTTTTAAGTAAGTCATTTTAATCCAATTAAAAATATCTATAATATAATTAGAAATAATTTTTTCTTAATTAGAAAAGTATTTTCTAATATTGATGAATCCACTTCAAAATTATAAATTTAATTAAGAAAATCTTTTATATTTTTTATTTAGAGAATAGTTTCTTAATTAATCAGAAAATTATTCTTTAATAAATTAGAAAACTCTTTTTAAAATATTAAGGAAAACCCATCTATTAATAAAGAAAAATATTTTTAATAAATCAAAAAACATTATCCAAATTAAAAAAGAAATTATTTTTAGATAAATTAGAATAATAACTTTTTAAATAATAAATCGAATTTATCTCAATTAAATTACAATACTTCTTCATTATTTAAGAAATTTTTTCTCAATTTTAAAGAGTCAAATTAATTAATTTCAATAAATTAAAATATAATTAATTTTAATTATAGAAAACAACCTTTCTAAAATTTAAATTAAAAATTATTTTAATTATTAATTTTAATCATATTAAGGAAAATAATTGATTTAGTTTTAAAATTAATTTTGAATTTAAAACTCTTTTAATTCTAATTGGAATAAAATTATTCTTAATTAGGATTGGCTTATTCTAGTTTTTATTTTATTCAGATTTGGATTACACTATTCTGTATTACCAAACAAACCAAAAAATAATTTTAGAATGCCCTCTTCCAATAATCAGACATCTTTATTCCAATATTAAAATAGCCTAATCCCATTTCCAAATATCCTTCTTCTTCATCTTTCCAAAAACCCTAGCCGCCTCCTTTTAATCTTCAAATCTTCTACACTTGTCTTCCTTAATAGGAATCAAGACAATAGCATACCCCATCAGTTCGTTGAACTTTACCTCATATTCTACAGAGAGATTGTCCTGCTTTAGAGCTAAGAACTCTTTTATCTTTCTGTCCACGTAGATCTTCGGCATGTAATTCTCTTTGAAGATTGTCAGAAAGTCTTCTCATTTCAAGTTACAAGGCCTGGTGGTACTACCTGGGCCTTGCAGTAAGAAAACTGCATAGTTGAACTTCTTGTCCGACTTACAGTCTATTTGATCGAAGACTCTCTCCGTTTTCTCTAGCCATCCTTCGACCTCTGCAGGGTTTGTACTTCCATAGAAGTCCATAGCCCCCTGTTTTCATAGTTTATCATACCTCCTTTTCCTTCTCTCAGGAATTCTTGGAGGCATTCTCTCAAGTTGAGATACCGAAGACTCTCTACTGGCTCCTACTGATCTTAGGTCAACTAATTATCCCACTTGGTCACCTACAGCAGATGACCTATAATAGACAATAACTTTGATTACTATCTGCATTTCTCACGATATTTCATATCTAATGCTCCTATATGTCCCTATGGATGTCAAACCATACTCTAATACCAAACATTGTAGCACCCCACTCTCATCCGACACGTGCCCGTATGTCATTCTGACATTTGAGCCCATGCCCGATGGAAGTAGTGCGCTAGAGTAATTACGTTCACTTATCTTGTGGCATCATAAATTAAAGCACAATTATTACAATATCTAAAAACCCAATTCCTCATTTCATTTCATAAAAACATAATCCATATATATGTACTACATAATCCATATATATGTACAACCTCAAAACTTTAAGAGTCTACTGCTCTTTTACACATTCTACATGAAAGATGAATGATACAAAAATTCTATCTAGATCCTTCAGTCTCAGCTGACCGACCTTTAAGTCATTTATTCTATCCAAAAGCAGTGCTAGGTTTCTTCTAATTTGTCTTAGAAGTTAAGTCCCCTCTCTCGTACCTGAAAAATCAACATTGCAATTTTGGTGAGTTTTGCGAACTTAGTGAATTAACCATCCTCGATGGCTCACCCACATCACATAACACAAACAGTTCATATTTCAAATTCACATACAATTCATGTCATCATATAATCCACATCTTTTCATTAATTATCAAATGACATCACATAACACTTTGTTCACTTATTTCATATTTTTCACATTTAGAACAGTTCAATAAATCATATCGATCATTTAGATCATACATATCAAATATATATGCAATGCACATGTGACTCACATTCAACTATTATGTTGTTATGACCGAGTGTCTTTTTCACTATCCCGTATCAATAAATACGGGATAGTGAAAAAGACACTCGGTCATAGGATACCGGGCATATTAATAACTGTCCCCTATCTGTTGGGAATATCGAGCTCATTATATATAGTAAGCCAGAGACTCTTACCACATTATGAGCTTTAAGTTCTTTTTCACTGGCAACTCCAGTCATAATTGCCTTTATCTTATCAGGTATTCATCTAATGAAATGCATCACATGTATTCAATCAATCATTTTTGCTCAATTTTTCATATTCACATTCACATTCACATTCACATTTTCCTTAGACCTGAGTCCAGCATTCAACTATAATGAGCACTTCCAATATGTTTTTCATGCATCAAACGCCTCAAATATTCAATGTCCGAAATCAGTACATTCACATCACATAATAATTCAATACAGAAATTTAGACAAACAATTAATCAGTGTGAGACCATCTAGGTTACTCACTACTCCAGATAGCTATTGCCTCAATGTCTAGATGTTGTCACTCTAATTGCTCTTCTATATCATGCAATACACATTTACACACATTACAACTTTGCACAATCACATAAGTACTCGACCATACACATATTTATATGTATTACGTATAATGCATGCTCAATGATAATCTTGGGTATATATTACCTTAATACACATCTCATAATCATTTAACATCATCTTTCATTCATTATTTAATACCTAATACACTTTACTCACTTTAATCACCCAATTCATCATCAATTAGGTTCATTCAAGATCTAATTCAAACCTAAATACATTATAAGGAAGTACCTTAATATTAGTTTGTTCAAACAACACTCAAAAGACAACCTTTTTACGCCGCATGTCTGCCTACGTCGTACCATGATCGTGACAGAAACTCATAGGACTGGCCACAATTGTGGGGGTTCTACCATGATCATGACAGAACCATATTCTTGCCAGGCCACAATCATGGGTGAGGGCCACTATCGTGCCCTACAGTTTCTTCCTCTATTCTCACGAATTCAACATATATACTAACAACAATTTCACTCCAAATTTTCCAGTATTAACTTCAATTTATGCAACTTTAGTACATGCTAATTCAACCACCAAATTAGTTGCATGAAAATCCACAAAACTCAACTCATTTGATTCGTCATCTTTTACTTAATCTCATTCATTAATGAAATCCTATCTTGCATGCATTTCTAACTTTCTCCTTACTATGTTCAAGACATCTCATCTCAAAATAATCATTTTCTACTTCATTTTCCTTTTCATTCTTAGCTCCATTTCAGCTTAATATCAATCACAAACAAATTCATAATCCATGGTTGATCATAAACACAAAAACAAAACATTCATACAAATACATACATCGTCAACTTTTTGTAAACATTTTTCTCCATTATCACCTTTATTTCTCCTCTAAATTATCACCCTAATTTACCTTATTTCAAGATACCAGACTAATCCTTTTCTTTAGCTTCCAAGCTTAATCAATTTCCTTACATAGCAACTTATAACTCATGGTTTTATACTCTCCAATTAAGAACACAACATATACATTTATTCATCAATTTCCTATGTTCCTCATCAACCCAAAAATTATGCCATAAACACTTCTCTTCATTTATCAAATTTCAACTCTCATTCAACTACCACTTTCATTTTTAATCATCTCAAATTCACCTCTAGCACAACTCATAATTTATCACTCATCATAACACAAAAGCAAGACATAGCTCTACTTACTTCCATATCCACTTATCTTCACACTTCAACTTCTTTTCCATAATCATTCATCCTTTAATCTATCATCATAAATGATTTTTATTAAGCAATTCATGAACAACATTAACGCACTAAAATTTAGAACATAAATCTCTTTATTTTTACATCCATGTTAAAGCATATATGAAGCTCTATGAACATAGTCATCAAATCTCAAACCATTCATCATATTTGATTCAGTTGCAACTACCCATGAAGATCAAAGTATAACTTACTTGATAAAACTCCTAACTCTTCAAAATCACCTTAATCCTAGCTTTTCATGGATCACCCGATCATCATCATGAGGGTAGGGTAGGTTAGGTTTTTAGTGACAAGTGAAGAAGATAATAGAATGGAAGTAGCAAGTGAAAAATGAGGACAAGGTTTAACGTTGATGGAGGTGGGTAAGTGTTGTGGAAGTGAAGAAGATGAAGAAGATCACGAAGAGAAGAAGAAAGAAAAAGACAAAACAATTAAATTGGTCTTTCATTGTTAAAAGAATCGTGGGTGAGTGTGGCAAGGCAACACTTGTTACGTGCCACTTGTCACCTCCCCATAGTTCCATTTGGTTTCCTTTAATAATCGGTCCATTTGTTTCCAATTTCTAATCTAATTGTCTCTTAATTTTCTATGACATTGGTCATTAAATCGTAAAGTCATTTATCAAAATTTCTACCGCCCTTTGACTCTTATTTCTACTACCATTTATCAATTGTCTTACCACTTAGCATTTTTCCTAGTGCAAAAATACTCAAAATTTCAGAAAGTTCTAAATATAATCCATAATTCACATCATAATCACATCAAAAATCAATTATACCCGATAAATGTCAAATGACTGTAATGTGTGCAAAAGTTAAATTCACGTGTACGTATGTTGTATTATGCATAAGCATGAAATGCATTTTCTAACTTCTCATTAATGTCTCTCATATACAGTATTCTGGGGTTCTAATCCTTAGCAAGGGAAAAACGGGATGTTACATGGACATTATGGTTGATTATCATTA
>JANIIA010000010.1:33778540-33792173 GCA_027478495.1 Erythroxylum alaternifolium | reverse complement strand
AGAAAGTTCTAAATTTCACCAAAAATCCTAAATCAATGTTCAAGTCATATAATCCATAATTCACATCATAATCACATCAAAAATCAATTATACCCGGTAAATGTCAAATAAGTTAAATTCACGTGTACCTATGTTGTATTATGCATAAGCATGAAATGCATTTTCTAACTTCTCATTAATGTCTCTCATATACAGTATTCTGTGGTTCTAACCCTTAGCAAGGGAAAAACGGGATGTTACATGGACATTATGGTTGATTATCATTATATATGTGCAAGTTGTTGCAAAAAGCAGTAGCCATTTATTTGACAGTAATCTTTGGGTGTCTCCCACTCAATATTTTGTTTGGGTTCGTTTCTTCCATTATATCAATAAGAATATAATTTTAAAAGTCCATTAGTTTCCAAAGTTGAAACGACGTCGTTTCATTAATCTTTATCAATTGTGTTAATTAAGAATGACATTTCTTCATAATTATATAGGATTTTTAGAACACGTGGCAAGTCGCGTCAGCAAAGATAACGGAGACACTAATGTCAATTTAGGATTGAAAAAAATTGAATTGAGCATTTAATTGTCACTTTTTAAAGTTCAGGCTATAATTACAAAATTGGGTAAAGTTTGAGTTTTTTTTTGTAATTAACCATAGAATAAACAAGAAAATTTTCCAGTTTTTTGAAAGTCCATATCACATAAATTTTATAACATGATTAACATATAAAATATAATAAAAGTATGAATCATAATGCATATCTTATTGTGAAGTTGTTCCCTCGCATTATTCCTAAAATTAGTTAATCACAATCATTGTAATTGCACTCATGTCTGATCTCTAACAATATTCATATGAACAAGTTGAGAAAACTCTAATACATTTGGTAACTAGGAATGAAGACGTGGGAATAAGTTTGTAACTTACATTCTCTTCAAAAAAAAAAAAGTTTGCAACTTACATTCCTTAATTTTTATTTGTTTGGTTGTTTATAATGGATAAGATAAGGATTGATAAATCTGGAATGAATTTTAAATAATCATGAATTTCTATAGGTGGGTGCGGGTATAACTTGGAATCAGATATCAAGAATAACAAATAAATGGCCATGGGCAAATATAACTTCTTTTTTTCTTTATATTTCATCTCAACTAAAACTCTCTATTTGAGAATTTAAGATCAGTTTATTTATTTGGACAATAAATCATTTTGATTGATTCTTATTAGAATATTATTATCAAAATTGCACATTACTTTATTTAATTTATTTAATAATTATTTTATTCTATTTCAATGATTTCATATCATAAAATAAGTTCATTATGGTTTTTTAATTTTATTCTTATAACAAAAATTATACATAATTAATTAAAAATTAATAATTTATTGGATCATTAAAAATAATTTTAATTATTTATTTATTAAATAGAATTTTATTAATAAAAAAATAAATATTTTAATTATTTATTTAAAAAATCAATCACATAATAATAAAAAATAAGTAAAAATCTTCATTACCATTCTTAATATTTGATACTAAACATTGATATAATTGTTAACTTCTATAATCTCATTTATAATACTTGCATACCAAACATGCATAATCAGTAATTCCATTCATATTCTACTTCTCACTTTTCATTTTCATTCTTATTTTTATTCTAGTTCCTTCATCACTGATTACTAAACGATACCTAAAATTTATGTAAAGAGGGTAGGCAACAAGTGCTAGTTACTTTAGAGTTCATTTCTATTTATAATAAGGTTTGAACCTTTTGGTAATTTGATTAAAATAAATTCTAATCCAATTAAACTTTATTTATAATTATAATTAATTATAATTCAATATCAATTAGACTCAAATAAAATTCGATATCTACTATTGGTCATTGTTTATGAAATACCTCATATTTAATCCTATAGTTTCTCAAATTTTATAATCAAGTCCAACTTACTAAATTTTTCTATCATCAATCGTTCTTTATATGTGATTCATTAATTTCTTAAATATGTTGGTAATAAATATAAATTAACCCTAAATCATATTTAGTATTAGATAATTTAAACTCTTTTAATTCTCTAATTAAATAATTTATATCTATAAATCAAGATTGACATTTAACAATGTATCATGATTATCGAAATATTAGAAATGTCAATGTGGTTTTGAATAACCTTTTTATTCATGATTTTTTTCACATAATTCAATCCTTCCATCAGGCAATATTCTAATTAGACATAAATCATTGATTTAGCATCTATTATTTTTTTAAATTAATGTTTATTCTTTTTTTACTCTAATCATATTAGTTATTCACAATTAGTGATTGAATATATTAATAAAATTTTAAAAACTAAAATTTGAAGTGTCATTCATCTTAGCCAATAATTTTTTGAATCAATACTAACAAAGAATACAAAAATTATTCACCAAGTTATCCCTAACTGAAATAGATTATAATTAGTATCAAAACATAAAAATCTTTATATGAAATACTTTTGAGATTTTAAGATAAAGAATCACTTATATAATCATCACAATAAGAATTTTCTATAGAGATACAACTAATATTTTCAAATGGAATTCTTATAAGGGGGTTATTTTAATAAACTTGTTTTCTAACAAATATCTGCATATTTGTTTAATTATTTTCATACTTTAGTCTATAACATCGATTACTTTTTTTATAAAGAAGATACATAACATATACCAGTCTTTATGTTCTCTAATTATCCAATCTCAATATAATATCGACTAAGAAATAATTTAGAGATAATACATATATATAATATGAGTCTCATAATTATGATCTTACCATTTAACATATGTATCTAAATATATATAAGATAAATAATATTTTTAAATAATTATGTCACAAAAGTATAACCAAATGATTAAACTAACATTTTATTCATAAGCTTTCAACTCCTGAAAAGATATGAATGATGAGAAAACTCGCAATTACTTGCAATAAGTTTAGACATTAATGTCTTTGAGGTAGCTGCCATATTTCAAAAAACGGAACTGATTTACATTCCTTAATGTCAAAAGGCTTCATTCTTTAGAAAGAAATATTTGCAATTTTTACACTAATATTCTTTTAGGTAAAAGATATAGACATCTTCGTAGTTTTAAAAACTTTCTAACATTTAAAATTCTAAAAAGCCTCTATAGTTTTAAATTTTCTAAAAAATTATTTCCTTTAGATTTTGATTATATAATAACAATGAAAGATATGCGGTATAAATATCATACATAAATTAATCAAATATTACTGATATAATAACTCAACTTAATTTTTAAAATTGTTCAAAATTAATTAAATTTGATTTAAATTAATAATTTAAAATAATTATAATAAATTATTAAGTCAAGTCATATTTAATTAATATAATTTGAGTTTAAGAGTAAATTTGAATATTTATATAAATAATATTCCTTTTTCAATTAAAAACTACAAGAATTTTTTGAAAAAAAATTTAAAAATTGAAAATTTGTGAAGTTTCTCAAACATCTATCTTTTACCTTCCTTTTTTCTTTTTGATGTACAAAAAGTCCAAATACAAGAATTGAGAGATTGAAGGATGACATGCCAATATCCCAAATGCTAGTGTTCCACCTCACATCACCTTATCCGAAATCCAAGCCCAGGAACACAGCCACTCGTCAAAAATCACCATCCCCCTTTTCTTTCCTAGTCAGCCTCACAATATGTCATAAACAGGATAATCACCATATTGGTCTTCAGAATTAGGCTATCATGGCAGCCCAATCAAGCCTCTTCGCTCCTACCATAACCACTCCAAAATCCAACAACCTCCCTGTTGGTCTGTGGAACCAACCAACTCTGTTTCATTCACCAACCCAGTGACTCGCAAAACCATCATCAAAGCCGCCGCCGCGGAGGGCAAAGCTGAAGCTCCGACCAAAGAGGCGCCGGTGGGCTTCACCCCACCTGAGTTAGAACCCAACACTCCCTCTCCAATCTTCGGAGGCAGCACTGGAGGGCTGTTGAGGAAGGCCCAAGTTGAAGAATTCTATGTTATTACGTGGGATTCACCTAAAGAACAAATTTTCGAGATGCCAACTGGTGGTGCAGCTATAATGAGGGAAGGGCCTAACTTGCTTAAGTTGGCTAGGAAAGAACAATGCTTGGCTCTTGGTACTCGGTTGAGATCCAAATACAAGATTAGGTACCAGTTTTACAGGGTGTTTCCTAATGGAGAGGTCCAATATCTTCATCCCAAAGATGGTGTTTACCCTGAGAAAGTGAACCCAGGTCGTGAAGGTGTAGGACAGAACTTCAGATCCATCGGCAAAAATGTTAGTCCCATTGAGGTCAAATTCACCGGAAAGCAAGTCTATGATTTATGAGATAATTACTTTGTAAATCTGTTATATCATCATTCGTATTTACTACTGTTGAATGTTCACGTTCATAGAACTGTTATTGTCATTTGGCACAATCTTGCAACTTTGCTACATCACTAGCATATGACTTTGTATGCCATTGCCACTTGCCTCGCAATTCTATGACTTCAAACCTTCACTTTTCTGTTCCGTACTCAGAAATTCTATTTTAATTTGTTAAATTAGAAAGAACAAATTTCTTAATTGGAAATACATTAAAAAACAATGACTAATAAATGACCATGACGTCTTTTTATGTGACTCCTTAGTAACTACTAGATTCCAATATAGAAGTATCATACGAAGGGCTTACCTTTTTTTGTTTAATTATTAATTCTTCTAAATTTAAAAAAGTTGATTTTTTTAAAAAAATTAAATTTATTAAAATAATATGAAATATAAAAATACAAGTTAAAGTAGCTTCTTGTGCATCCGGGAAATGCTAAATGACGACGTTATAAAATCTGTGAAACAACCAAATGACACCGTGATAATCACAAGCAAGCTAATTAATACTTTAAACGACAACATAGTAAGGGCAAAAGTAAACAAAGGCTTTGTTTGGATAATAGCTAATCATTAAAAATTGGCCGATTGACTAAAATCAATTGTTTGACTTAATCAAATAGTTGTTAAATTTGTTTAGTAATTGGCTGGTTGAACTGACTAGTTCAACTCAACCAACCAAAAATCAAGAAACTGCTCTACCCCAACGTTTGGGGTAATGCTTAAAATACCAAAATACCCCAATGTTTGACCCCATTCACGTCTCTCTCATTTTCTTTCTTCCCAGAGAATAGCATTGGGTATATCAAACGACGTGTAATTATTCACAAATATGATTGTTGACAATCTTTAGACATATGTGTGAAGTAATAAGGTATTAAAGCATAACTTCTTAATAATGTATTTATATCATCTTTGAACAATATTCACAAGTTAATTTTATTACTCGTTTTAAATTAAGAGATAAAATAATTTTAAATTAAGAAATTAATAAAAATATTATGATGATAAAAAGTAATTATATATTTATTTTGTTTTGTATCAAAAACAGGAGTTATGGGGGATTTAGTTCAACAACTTAACTAGATTCTTCAAATGTTGCATGAGAAGAAGACGAGAAACTGAGTATATTAGCAACACACTTGGAGGACGATGCTCAATACTAGTTCTTGAAACTTGACAAAGACCGGCCCAACTTGACGTGGGAGGAATTCAAGGACCACTGTATGCGTCGATTTGCCCCAACCAGTGGTAGAAGCAAACTGGGAGAACTAGCCCAACTACGTCAGACAGGTACGGTGGAAAAATACCAGAGACAATTTGAGAAGTTAGCTGCACGTATCACCTTCCTTGATCCAGGACAGGTGGTTTACCTCTTATCAGCAGTTTACAAGAATCCATTGCGGTGGACGTTGAATTACATTCTCCCCCTGATCTCGAAACCACAATGACTTTAGCACGCTTGTACAAACGTCGGTGAACTGGGAAGCACCAAAACCAACCAAGCTGAACTAGTTCTACTTCGTCAGCACCTCCAGCGATAACCACCAACCGCAACCCTTATATTAAGTGATTGATAGGAGTAAAGATGGCGGAACGTCGTGCCAAAAATCTATGCTATAATTGTGATGACATTTATTCACCGGGCCACCACTGTAAGATGTTCTTTTACATTGCAGCTAAGGAGGAGACTTCCCACAAGGAAGAAGAGTCTGATATTGAGAAGGAACCACAAATTTCTCTGCAGGCTATTACTGGCACTCCACATCCTCAGACGATGCAATTAGATGGTTACATAAAATAAGAGACTCCTGCGAATTTTATTGGCCACAGGGAGTACTCATAACTTTATTGATTCTTCTTTGGCTACTAATCTGGGTTTAGCGATGGATAAAACAGGTTGTTTCTAGGTAACAGTGGCAAATGGTGAAAAGATACAGAGTCCTTTGCAAGAATGTGGGGTTCCAGTTGGGTGATCACACTTTCTTTATGGATTTCTATTTGCTTCCACTTGTTTTCTGTGATGCAATATTAGGAATCAATTGGCTGAACAAGTTGGGCTAGATCATGTGGGATTTTAAGAGATTATGGATGCAATTTGAATATGATGGAAATCATATCCAACTATGAGGTATTAAGAGAACTTATGGTTCTTGCCAACAGCAGTTTGTCTCCATAGAAGAGAATCTCAACATGGAAATGCAGCATCTTCTACTTGATTTTGAGGATTTGTTCATAGAGTTGGTGTGATCATCGTATTATCTTGGAAAGTGGCACCAACCCTGTGGTTTGTCTTTTACCGATATCCTCATGCCCAAAAAGCAGAAATTGAGAAGCATTGTGACAAGATGTTGCAAAGAGGCCTCATTCGACTGTGCCAATCTCCATATTCTTCTCCGATTCTGTTGGTGGAGGAGGAGAATGGGAGCTAGCAATTTTGTGTGGATTTTCGAGTTAATGCCAAAACTATCAAGGACAAATTTCCCATCCTGATTATTGATGAACTCTTGGAGGAGCTTCGCGGAGCGCAAATTTTTACCAAGTTAGATTTACGATCGGGTTATCATCAAATACGAATGCATCCTGACGATATACCTAAAACGACATTTTGCACACATAATGGGCACTTTGAATTATTGGTGATGTCGTTTGGACTTACCAACGCTCCCTCAACCTTCCAAGCTCTTATGAATCACATCTTTAAACCTTATCTTCGTAAATTTATGTTGGTTTTCTTTGACGATATATTGATTTATATCAGGAGCTTTGCAAAGCATATAGGCCATGTACGGAAAGTTTTCTTAGTTTTGCGACATAATCAGCTTTTCTTGAAGCGACCTAAGTGTCTCATTGCTTAGCCCTCGGTTTCTTATTTGGGGCACAAAGTCTCGACGGAAGAAGTATCTGTTGATCTGACAAAAATTGAGGCTATGCTACAATGGCGACAACCCACTACCCTCAAAGCATTACGTGGCTTTCTTGGACTCACAGGTTTACCAGAAATTTGTGGAGGATTATGGGAATATAGCCGCACCATTGACATTGATGCTCAAAAGGAATTCGTTCCAATGGTCCACTTCAGCATTGGCCGCTTTTGAGGAGTTGAAAGTAGTGATGTCCTCCACCCCAGTACTCGCCTTGTTGGAATTTTTTGCAGCCATTTTTGGTTGAATGTGATGCCTCCGATGGTGACATCGGGGCAGTATTAGAACAACAAGGGCAGTCAATAGCCTATTTTAGCCATGTTTTTGCAGAACAATATCGCTGTCGTCCAGCTTATGAAAAGAAACTCATTGTCTTAGCCAAGACAGTATCTCATTGGCGTGCTTATCTATGGGGCAGTAAATTCATTGTTCGAACTAATCATTATAATCTCAAATATTTGTTGGAGCAACGGATCTCTACAATTCCCCAACAGCGTTGGTTGAGCAAACTATTAGGGTATGATTTTTTAGTCGAATATAAAGCTAGAAGAGAAATATAGTTGGAGATGCATTATCCCGTCAATTTGAGGGGGAGAAGCCAACCTTGGTTGCAATTTCAACACCCTTGCTGCTTCTTTTTTATCATATTCACCAGGAAGTTGTTGCTGATCCAGAGCTGCAGTAATTGGTGGCGCGAATCAAGGCCGAGGAGGCCATGGACCCTTGGAAGTTTGAGGACAGCATGTTTTTTATAAGAACCGTGTCTATTTGGTTCCCACGTCTCCTTTGTGTGAGACCAATATCTCTTCTATGCATAACATGGGGCATGAAGGATATCAGAGAACTCTTAGGCGAGTGGCTGCTGATTTTTATTGGAAAGGGCTGAAGTCAATGGTTCAATCATTTGTATGTCATTGCCTTGTTTGTCAATGCAACAAAGTAGAGAATCTTCAACCAACAGGCGTCTTGCAGCCTCTTCCTATTCCGACACAGATATGGGTTGATATTTCCATGGATTTCATAAAGGGCTGCCACCAAACCGTGGTAAATCTGTTATTTTGGTAGTGGTTGACCGGTTCTCTAAATATGGTCATTTTTTGGCTATCTCTCATCCTTATACAGAAGTCTCGATGGCGCACTTATTCTTTAAGCATATCGTCAAGTTACATGGTTTGCCAAAAACCATTGTTTCCGACCAAGATGTTATCCTTGTGAGCAGATTTCGGACATAACTCTTCCGTTTGTCAGGCATGCAGTTATGTTTCAGCTTGGCTTATCATCCTCAATCGGATGGCCAAACAAAAGTTGTCAATCATACGGTTGAGATGTATCTTCGCACCAGCGAGAAGCCAACAAAACGGCTGTAGTGGCTAGCATAGGTGCAATTCTACTACAATACTACCTTCCACTCTTCCTTGAAGTGTTCCCCATTCGAGGTTGTGTACGGCCAACCCCACACCTTGTCTCCTCTCTTATACTTCCCATACCTCTAAGCTCAAGGCTATTGATGTTACTCTGGAAGACAGGGACGAGGTCATTCGTCATCTCCATCAACGATTAATGGAGGCCTAGTCGACTACGAAGCATCGCTATAATTCTAAGCATCGGGACCTTGTTTTTGCTGCCGGTAATTGGGTCCTCTTAAAGTTGCAGCCATATCGCCAACTTACTTTGCGTGCTAGGGCTAATCGAAAGGTTCTACGATCCTTTCCGTGTTGTTGCACGTGTTGGACATGTTGCTTATCATTTGGACTTGTCACCTGATGCTCGTTTACTCCCTATTTTCCATATGTCCTATTTAAAGCCGTATCATAGGGATCCTCCAGTTGGGACAGCTCCATCATTGCCTCCCATTTCTTCTACCGTTGAGGCACCTCAGTCACAAGTGGTTCTGGACCGCCGTACTTTCCATGGTAGTCAACAGGTGCTTATTCATTGACAAGGACCCTCTCCAGCCGATGCTTATTGGGAAGACATTGCTTCTATTCGAAACGCTTACCCTTCCTTTTCACTTGAGAACAAGCTCATTGATAGGGAGGGGAGTGATGTCATGGGTCCTAAGGTCTACCAATGCTATTCTCAAAGGAAATGGGGCCAGAAGAACGTTACATCAGTTGAGGAATAGTTTGGAATTGGTCATTTTTTTATTTTAGCGTTTTTGCAATTACTTTTCTTTGAGTCGCGATGGTAGTTAATTATTGTAATCGCAACAGTGGCATTAACACCTATATATTGTGAATAAAGGAAAATGGCAGAGGCAAGTTTTTGCCTACTCTAAATACATTGATCTAGAGATCAGAGAGTTCTCTCTAAATGAGCCCTCATCCCCTTCATGCCCAATCCTAATAAGAAAGGTAGAAATACTAAAAGAGTTCTTCACAGCAACAGTTCCATGAGTACGACTGGACTCTTCAATGACCCATAACCAGATCCTCTATATGGGACCATAACAGTTGACTTGGTGAAGAGATTGTCAACTTCACATTCACTATTGTTGTGACATCCCTAATATAAATCATAATATAATTGTTGAGTTAGTCGTACTGCTCCACTCAAGTATCAATATTCCTTACGAGTGCCTTTACTTGAGTTGTCAATGTTATGGCTGCATTAAAATTGTGTGCACCAAATCATCTTTTGCCCTTCTCCTACTTTATTGTCATTGGTAATTATTCATCATCATCTCCTTAATCAAGTCTAAAGCATCTTTAGGAGTCTTGGTATTCAAGGTTCCCCCAGCTACTACATTAACCATCTCCTTTGTTGCATAGTCTAGACTGTTATAGAGATTTTGAACTTGTAACTATGCTGGTAACCTGTGATATGGACACTTCCTGAGTACAACCTTATCTCTGTCCTATAAGGAGTATAATGTCTCATTGTTGGGCTGGCCATAGGCAAAGATATCATTTCTTAACTTCAGAGTCTTAGCTAATGGAAAGTACTTGGACTCTATTTCTTCATTAAGTTATTCCCATATGATAATTGAAGTTGTAGGTAGTGACTTCAACCAATGCTTCTCTTGATCCTTTATTGTGAATGGAAACAACCTCAACTTTGTAGCATCATTGGTTGCTAAACTTTAAACGTATCACATATCTTCAAGAAGTTGGCAATATACGTATTGGGAACTTCATTCGAAAACCATCAAACTACATCAACTATTGTAAATTTTGGAGGATATTCAGTTTGATCTCGAAGTTGTTTGGTTGAATCATCGATCTTATAATATTGGACTATGTCCTATTAATGATAGTTTTATATAGTCCAACAAAGTCCTATGCTACCATTAAAGTCCTATGCTTCCTTTCCATTATTTTAGGCTATTGATCTACTTGGATTATTGTTCTTGTGGAAAAATCATGTATATTGATTGATTGTATTTTATTAAGTTTTCTATTATATTAAAATATCTCATAAATCATAGGATTAGAGAGTATCCCATAAACTTTGGGAACAGATATTACATTAGAATTATTAGTTTCCATTTATAGGTACTGGAATGTTGTATATGAGTAACACTTACTGTAAGCTTTAGAGATATGCAAAAAATACAGTTCTTATTCAAAGTTTGACATGATATCAAAGCCAAGTTAGATTCTTTGGATCAAGTTGTTTCCAGCCTTTATTGCTGCAAACATATCTCAGTTTTTTTCGCCTTTGGTTCAGCCTTCATTGCTACACCCTGTTTTCTTCCTTCCATTTCAACCTTCATTATTGTCTCCTCTTTGTTTTATCTCTTTCATCTTAGCCTTCATTGCTGATTATTGTGCTCTAAAACAGCGCATTTCTTCCAGCCTTTATTGTTGGAAGTGTCTAAGGTTTAGCCACCTTGTAGAAAGAGGAAAATATCAAGAGTTGAAAAAGCAAGAAATATCACTACTACATGGTCGGAAGAAACTGCTTGATTCCAGCAATTAGTGGAATTAGCATCACAAAAGTAGAGTAGTCTTAACCAATAAGAGATTCAGAGTGTGAGATCTCTTATAAACGGCCATGAAAAGCCTTAAGGTACTTGTTATTTAGCATATTCAATTAAGTTTCCATTTTTCTTTCGATTAAATGCCTTAAATACAAGCTTCACTAACTCTTGGGTCGTGGACTCAGAAGCTACAGACATATGACCCATTTATCCAAATGTTTCTCAACCTACACTCCATGTCCAGGTAGACATATGACCCATTTATCCAAATGTTTCTCAACCTACACTCCATGTCCAGGTAGTGGAAAAGGGAGCCATATCTGATGGATCTTCAACAACTGTAGCAAGTTTAGGGAATATCAAAATAAGTCCATCAATAACTCTTAAGAAATGTTCTTTATGCTCCTAAATTATCAACCAACCTTTCCATACAAAAACTCTCCCAAGATTTATGTTGTAATGTGACTTTTTTACAATAGTCATTGTGTATTTCGAGACAAGGATTCAGGTAGGATGATTGGACTTACTAGAGAATAAGAAGGCCTCTACTATCTTAAAGCACCAATTTAGTTGAATATAACTAAGTGCAAATTATCTCATTCTTTCATATCAGATTCTATTGCATCCAATAAAGAAAAAACTTTGCTTAACCTGTATCGGTTAGGACATCCATCATTTTGAATTATTAAGATTATGTTTTCCTCTTTATTTACAAATCATGATATTGAAAATTTTTATTGTGAGGTATGTGAGCTTGCTAATCACAAGCGTGTGCCTTTTCCGATTAGCAATTGAAGGAGCTCTATTCCTTTCTATCTTATTCATAGTGATATTTGGGTTCCATCTATTGTTTCTAGTACTTCTAGGACAAGATTATTTGTTTCTTTTATCAACGATTGTACCCGTTTTCCCTGGATATTTTTACTCAAACATAAATCTAATGTTAGTAATATGCTCCCAATTTTTTTCTCCATGATCAAAAACCAATTTAGGACTTATCAAGTTTGGAGAAAATGTTATTTTTTCTATATCGTGTAAAAAGGGGTTGTACAATATTTATATACAATGAGAGGAAATCATGATCCCTAGATTTAAGGGATTATGATATGGTAAATCTATATGCATATAAAATATAATCAACATTCCCCCTCAAGCTGGATCGTATATATCAGATGCATCCAGCTTGTTACAAATATATATTATCCTAGGACCCCGTAAGGACTTAGTCAACTTATCTGCTAGTTGATCCCTAGAGTTCGCTTAAGAAGTCTTAATGATGCCTGAGAGGATTTTCTCTCTGCTGAAGTGACAATCAACTTCTATATACTTGGTCCTCTCATGAAAAATTGGATTTGATGAGAGATACATAGCTGACTGATTATCACAAGCAAGTTCCATAGGACCAATTCCACAAAACTGCAACTCCTGGAGCAAGTGCTTTAACCATAAAAGTTCACAAGTAGCATTAGCCATTGCACGATACTTTGCTTCCGTGCTAGACCTTGCAACAACAGTTTGTTTCTTGCTCTTCCACGAAATTAGGTTTCCTCCAATAACAACACAATAACCAGAAGTGAATCTCCTATCACTAACATCACCTGCCCAATCTGCATCACAATATCCAATGATTTTTGTATGACCCCTATCCATATAAACAAGCCCCTTACCAGGTGATCATTTGATGTACCTTAGGATCCTAACAACTACATTCCAATGATTCTCATATAGTGAGTTAAGAAATTGGCTCACAACACTAACAGGAAAAGAAATGCCAGGCCTAGTAATAGTGAGATAGTTCAACTTTCCCACTAACCTTCTATACCTGTCTGGATCAGAATAGGGCTTCCCTTGATTAGGTAGCAACTTCACATTTAGGTCCATAGGCGTGTCAACAGGTTTACAATCAAGCATTCCTGTTTCTTCCAAAATATCAAGAGCATACTTCCTCTAAGAGATAGCAATACTTGTCTTTGATTGGGCCACTTCAATCCCAAGAAAATATCGTAACTGACCAAGGTCTTTAGTTTGAAAATGCTTGAACAAATATCGCTTCAATTCCTTAATGCCTTGTTGATCATCACCTGTAATGACAATATCATCAACATACACTACGAGATAAATAAAGGTATAAGATGATGAGTGTTTAAAGAATACAGAATGATCTGCCTCACAACGAGTCATGCCAAAATGTTGGATGACTTTTCTAAACTTCCCAAACCATACTCGAGGTGACTGTTTTAAACCATATAAGGATTTCTTTAACTTGCAAACCCGACCTAACTCCCCCTAAGCAACAAACCTAGGTGGTTGCTCCATATAAATCTCCTCCTCCAAATCACCATGTAAAAAGGCATTCTTAATATCAAGTTGATACAAGG
>JANIIA010000010.1:33758361-33777408 GCA_027478495.1 Erythroxylum alaternifolium | reverse complement strand
AATTATTTCTGCCTCCTCTTTCTCTTCCACGATTTTCACAATTCCTACCTCGCCCACGACCTCTGCCTCCTTTTCCTCTACTACATCCTTGATGTTGATTGTCTTCTTTTTCATTTAAATTCAACTTCGCCTGCAACACTTGGGCATTCAATTCTTCTCTTTTCTTCAATTTCTCTTCATGGGCGTGTAACGAACCCAAAAGGTGATCTATAGACATCAATTCCAAATCTGTTGACTCTTTAATGGCAGTCACAATATAGTCAAATTTTGAAATTAGCAACTGAAATTTTTTTTCAATCACTTGAATGTCTTCCATCGGCTCTCCATATCTCTTTAATTGATTCATAATAGTCAAGATTATGCCAAAATGCTCTTCTATAGATTCAGAATTCTTCATCTTGAGATTTTCATAGTCACATCTCAAACTCTGCAGACGTACTTTAATTACTTTGTCTTTTCCTTTAAAACATTTCTGTAAAATCTCCCAAGCTTTTCTTGCCGTAGTTGTAGTGGATACCTTTTCGAACATATTTTCATCTAAGCACATATGAATAAGAGTAAGTGCTTGCTGATGCATCTTTGTAGCTTTCTGTAGCGCTTCCTTTTACACTATCATTAACGCTTCTTCACATTCCAGATGATTGTAGCCCTTTTCTACAATATCTCACACATCTTGTGATCCTAGCAATGCTTTTATTCTGATACACCAGCTATCATAATTCTCCTTGGTAAGTTCCAGAAATTGAAACGGTAGCATTCCATTCATCTTGGTTTTTACTATAGAACACCTTCAAAATATAACTTCTGGAAACAAAGATTTTAGGAAAGTTGTGGAACACCTTACATTAGGGATGGCAGAGGATGATAATGGACGATAGAGAACCACGATGGAGTAATTGAGGAGATAGAATGTGTGTGTCTGTGTAGGGTTGGGAGATCGGATGTGCGACTGTTGACTGTGAAGAACGAAGGTGAATCGCACCTATGTAGTGCTGGGTGATGAGATGTGCGACTGTTTGTTATGTCTATTTGTGGGCTATTTTGTGCTATGTCTGTCTCTCCTTCTCCAACTCACGATCTCTGACTCTTTGAGACTTGTCTTCTTCTTCTGTTATCTATGCCTGTTATTCTGGTTGTTACTAGTTTTAGTATTCTGCACGATAAGTGTTTGATACAACGTCTCAAAGAGATGAAAGGTGGAAATTTGATTTTTAGCTTTGACACCACTTTGTTAAACAGCAAAATACAGATGAGGCAAACAAAAACAGAGGTATAGTGGTAAACAAACTTCTTTATTCAGAGGTCAATTCTATCTATGAAATATGCCCATATAAATATAGGCTTACAAAATCAATTTTTGATAAACTAAACTACTACTATTTAACTTAAATAATGACTCTAACTAATAACTCTAGGACTCTAGCAATCATAATTCAAGTTTATTATCTAACAAAAGGATGTCGGTATTGGTGATGTTGGAAGGGTCATTTCCAAATTGTGGCCATCAGGCAAAACCCAAATATTCAATTGGACGCTTTTCATATTCTGCATCTCTTTGATCTCATCTGTAAACGCCATGGCTATCATGGAAAATTATTTTCAACAATTTATTTTTTTAATTTCTAGTTGTTCAATTACGTGTTAAAGAATACTTGCAAGAAAAGAAAAAAAAAACGGTTCAGTGATACCCCACATGTAGTCTCTGTGTCTCCACTTCATTTTTTGTTAGTCTCATACATTAATAATTTTCTTTTTTTTTCTTTCTTGATCAGTTCCATTGCAGCCTTGTGATTAGAAAGATGGTCTTGAAATGAAAATGTTGTTGGATCTTGAGGGAGTCAATCTCACAATTGAGAAGATTAGATAAGTTTATACACTAAGAAGTATCATAGTTCAACTTAAATTAGTAAGAGATTGAAACACAAAATGAAACAGGCACGCTATATATGTATAATTGATTAATAGTAAGTGTTTTGGCGTGTACATGTTGTACCTGTAGCTGAGGATGTGGCTTTTCTCTTGCTTTTTTCACCGAAATGAATACTAAACCTCTAGACATGGATATGGACAATCATCAGGGGAGTGTTGACGAGGCTGTAGTACAAAACATGTCTGCCATTTTTGTTCTCCGTGTTGCATTTACTGGGAAACTATTATATCTACAAAGTCATAAGGGGTGGACTTTCTTTTTGACTACGGCCAAAGGAATTCTTCCATCCATATCCACTAACTCAAGTTATGCAAGTCCCTCAGTTTTACCCTTTCTTCACATTACATAAACCAAAAGTCTAGAGTCCCAGGCAGTTCAGCACCCATCATGCACACATGCATTCGTTCTGCATCATTATCTCCGTGATAGAAGGTTATTTCAGGACCCAGATACGTACATGTAGTTGAGATCGTTAATATCCTTTAAACTTTGAAACTGAGTCGTCAGAGTGGAGAGAAACTAAACGAAAGCATGCGCACTCTTTATATTTTCAGGCAACGAAGAACAAATTAGTGGATTGTACATCTCCACTCATTGTAATTAGGTTTTGTCAAATCTCCTCCATAGTTTTAGTTTTGGGTCCCTTCCAGCCGAACAGAATTTTAAGTTGTAAACAATAAACACAGTATCAGAATTAAAAAATTGGACATAAATATTTAAAAAATATATTTTTCACAATTTAAAAAAGTTGCATTTAGCCATTTACTTGAGAGGAATTTTAGGCATCTTACGACCCCTCTTTCTAAGTTAAAGGCCCTACATATCATTTAAGATGGTCAATTACAATGCACTGGTAATGAATCTAAACTTGAGTTTATGTCAATTTTGCCCAAAGGTGTTACCAGTTGTTGCCTCGTTCCCTAACCACTACTCAACACTAATTTAGGTACCTACTCTCCGCTGAGTCCGGGGCAATGCTACAAATATCATACCAGAACTAGTATTGGATTGAATTTTGGTACAATATTATATAAGTGTCGATTAATATTAAGTACCGTTTCAGATAATTTTTAAAATTTATAAAATAGTTTCTAAATATTTTTTAAAAAATTGCAAAATAATCCTTCAATACTATACTTTATAATTTAAACCAGCCTTGTCTTAAAAAATTATAATAATATAAATTTAAAATAACAACAATTTATTTATTTATTTTAATATTATTTTCACATATTCCACATATAAATAATAACAACAATTAATAAGAAAAAGATTATTTATCATCATAGAAATATAAAATTAAGAACAATACAAAGTTTTTAAAATATTACAATTTGATCATATAATAAATAATAATTATATAAAAAATCAAATAAAAAGAATAATTATTACCTATAATAAAATATACTTTCTATCTTAATATTTAATTTTCAATAATAAAAATATATTTTTTATCTTAATATGTAATTGTTATTAATAATAATATATTGTTATATTTATATTAACAATTTTAAAAAGAAATACAAAAATTTGAGGCCCCTTAATTTTCATTTAAACATATTTTTAATTATTCTTTGTAGAAAACAATATAACTATTAGTCACTGTATGAATTTAAATATTATAGTATTAATAATAAAAAGAGATGATGATGAAGAAGAAGAGAGAGACTGAGAGTGTGAGAGAAAAAATAAACAGAAGAAGAGGAAGGTAGCAGAGTCAGTTAAGGAGGAGGGGGAATTTTTAAAAAATTTTCATTTTTTGCAAAAAATGCCCCTGATTTTTTAAAAATTTTCAGTAACGGCCAATATATGGTCGATATTGCAAATAGCCGGTACTAGTAGAAACAAGCAAATATTTAAATCTGGTACTAAATCATCTTATTTTGTACAATTTTTCGTTCGTTACGGTACGTATGGGCTAGTACTGGCCAGTAATTTGTTACAATGGTCTGAGGATGATCGTTATGTAATATTAAATCAGTCTTCTATTTTGTCTATTTCAAGGACAATTCATGAGTTCATTAAAAGGCTAATTTTGAGTTTTAAGTTAGAAAATTTATTATTGAAGATTTAAAGAGTTCGTACACATGCAAAAGTTAAACTCAAGGCCAAAAGAAAGTGGTCGTGACCTTGATTGGTAGATAGCCTTCTAGTATATTTTTTGGCATTTTGAAGGATATTAGATATTTGACTATGTTAAATAATTAATTATTTTATTTGGATATCAGCTAGTGGATTGACTTATTCAATTCAACCAGCTAATTTTTTAAAAGCTCCTCTATAGAAGTGTTTTTAGTGAGCAGCTGATAAAATTTTGTTTGGTTGATTGTATCCTTTATTCTTTTAATAGTGGTGGACGCCTTTTGAAAAAAGAAAGAGTTGTCACATCTGTGTCACTTACTATAATAATTATTATAATTAAATGTAATTAATTAAAATATAATATAATATAATATAATAATTAAATAAATAAAGTGTAATAAATTAATTGAAATATATGATTTTCTGTTGATTTATGTTAATGATTTTTGGTTATTATTATTATTATTTTGTTGTTGTTATTGTTGTATGTTCTATATTTTTTATTAGAGCTACAAACATAATTTTTGTAAAATTAAATATATAAAATCTAATTTCTTATGAGATTTTAAGTCATACCCTGATAAATCATTTTACAGATAAACAACTAATATTAAACAACTAATTTTAGTAAACATTTTTAATAAATAACTGATGTTATCCACTGGTCAAATCAGTTAATATAATCTGCTATCAGCTAAGCGCTGACATAATCCACTGTTTGCCAACACAATGCTTGTAAATTACAAATCCCCAGTTATAAAAGTTTATAAAAGTTCAGTTGGGCTTTTGCAAGCAAAAAATGAACTTGGCCCTATTTGGTGAATGATTTATCAGTCAAAAATTAGCTGATCGACAATGTTTAGATGATTAAGTATGTTAAACAGCTATCTATTGTGTTTTATAATCAACTGATTGGATTGGCTGATTGAACCCAATCAGTTGATTTGTAAAAAGCCCAGGAGGACCAACATTTGGCCTTCAGCTGATCAAAAATGACGAATGTGCCCTCTAAAGAATATTCACAGACAACAAGACAATTCATTCATAAAGTTTTGGGGTAGATTTTTCACTCTTTTTTCTTTAAACGTCTTCTCTCTTCACGAACTTTCATTCTCAGCATGATCATCTACCAACGTTTGATCTTCTACTCGTTCGTTCTGATCACGACTGTGTTGTCGAAAAAGAATACCCACAAACCTAAAAAGGCGTCAGTAACGACCCAACGTACACTCACTCAAAAATGGAGTTTTGGAGTAAGAATTTTTCTCTCTTTTTTCTTTAAACAGTCTTCTCTTTTCACGATCTTCTACTCCTTCGTTCTGATTTAAACAGTCTTCTCTTGCATTTTCGATGTTCAACTTTTTTTTTCTAATTCAAAACTTTTGGTTTTAAAAATTACGATAAAATGTTCGAAGGGAGATGGAGAGAAAACGTCAGGAAGCCAACGATGTAATGTATAAAGAAGGAGAAATGGAGAGTCCATGAAGCAGGATAGTTGTTGCTTGGAAATCTATTGTTAATCAGAGACGATTAAATAGGAAAAGGAAATTGGCCTTACTAGAAGATGTACTTAATAACCTAATAAAAGGTTTATTTTCTAGGTGAAAAGTTGCTATTTGCACTTTAACATTTGATATAATCACATCAACAATGATTCATAAGGATTTAATTCATCTCACATCGTACACAAACATGAGTAATAAATCCCGATAGAGACTAGTACGACGCCCTTTTATCTCCATGTTTTCTTATTGAGAATTCTTTTTAATGAAATGTGAGGTTCAAGGAATACCTATCTATGTGTCTTTGTGTCAACTAGAGAGACACAACCATTCTCTCCTGGCATAAGTTTTTGACGCCTGCATATAAGATTTAAGGTGCTCTGCTCATTCTTTGGCAACCCCTTTGTTGAATATAATGGAGCAGTTCCAAAAAATGAACTAGACATCAAGCAAAAAGAATTAGAGGTAGAAGCTAATGCATTGACAGCTAGAAGAGGCAAACTGAGTTTCCCTTTTATTATCTTGTGCAAAGTTACTTACATGCGCAAATGGTTAATGTTCTTTCTTGAATTCTCTCCCTTAATGTAATAAGTTTTCGTTGTTGTATTGCCTTATAAAGAAGCTTGTGAGTTGTGTGCTAGTAGCCTTCCTGATTATATCCATAAGGTTTGAATTTTTTTAGGTTCAAAAGCTTCTTTTTTTCATTTGTTGGGTTTATCTGTGAAATATCCCTACCCCTTCCAAATGTTTGTTGTCACTTAATCTTGAATGATTGTAAAGAATAAGCTATCACTTTCATGATGATGTCGTTTGTTTGTAAATTGTTCATGTGAAATTATATGAGAAATGAGTGTTACAATTTCATATCGAAAAGGGAACATAAGTCAAAGTTTTTATAATTATTGCACATATGTTTCTTTTAAGTTCAAACTGGGATTGTTATTCGATCAATCTGGACATAAGGTGCTACAAATGATATGAGACCAAACTTTTGTTAGTATGATATGAGTTACGGAAGAGGGTGTTGGAGGTAGGATTGCGAGCAATGGGAGCCTTTTGATAAACTTCTAATCTAGTTACACTTCAAAAGAGAAGGAGGACTAAAGTCTATATTGAACTTTGAAATATTAAGGATTTTAGGAGAAGTGATTGTGAGATATGACATGAGAGATGAGTATCACAATTTTATATATCAAAATATAGCATAAAACATTATTCTTCAAAGATGAGTATCATAATTTTACATATCAAAATGCAGCATAAAATATCATCATCATCATCATCATCATCATCATCATCATCATCATCATCATCATCATAATCATTATTATTATTATTATTATTATTATTATTATTGTTATAATTTTAATTATTTTATTTTTATTAATAATAATAATATTATTATTATTTTGGTTATTATTTAAATTTTTATTATTGTTTTTATTGTAATTGTTGTTAACTAATTCCATGCCCATACTATTTTGCAGATTCGGTCTTCGTCTTTTTGCTTAGAGTTAACAATCACATACAAGTACTATATATCTTCATATATGCAAATTATTAGTAGCCTTCATTATTTTATATATCGATTGTCGTTTCATTTTGTTTAATATTGTTTACTTAATTGTTGCATATAAACTGGAACAACATTGTTTATTGCATGTAATATTAAACAAAAGTTTTTTAAACCTAACATAAAATCGAAAATGCATGTTATAACTCTATTATCTTCTTGTATTGTCTAGCTAAATGGATAAGAGTTGGATGTCTTATCGAAAATATTAACTAATAATTTTTAAGTTAACTCCATTTTCTACTTTACATTGTATAACAAGATGTAGGAGTTGTTGCAGACGTCATTGGTTGAGGAAAATCAGGCCAATGTAGATGACATTTGCAACAATGTCCCTGGTATACGATCGAGTTATATCAAAGGCCTTGGGTATGAACCTAAGTCTGTTGGAGCCTTTTCCTCACAACCAGCATTGATGATAGCGTTTCAAGAGGAGAACTAAGTACTGAAGACAAAATTATAATGTACAGAAGACAAATTATAATATACAGAAGACAAGTTAAATCGGGACTAAAAGAAATTAGCAATCTTAAAAAATTGGTTAAACAAATGCTAGGTTCTCCATATATTAGTGTTAGTGACTCAAATTCAGACTTTTAGTTTGTAAATAATATAAATATTGTTTTATGTATAATGCACTCCATTTTATATGTTTATTTAATTTCAATTTATGATTATTTACAAAATATTAAAAATGTCTTAAAATTTGTAATAAATTAAAATAAATTTGTTTTTAACAATTATAATAATTAAAATTTGTTACTAAATAATACAAGCTATCAAAAATTATTTGTCAAAAAAGTCTTAAAAATTGTAATAAATTAAAATAAATTTCGTTTATAAAAATTATAATAATTATTAAATTTAAATTTAAATTTAAATTTCGTCATTAAATACTGTTAGCTACCAAATGAAATTCGTCACAAAAACTAATTCACTACGTATAAACAACGTCGGTAAAAGGTTTTTGCTACGACCAACCTTTTGTAGCTAAAACTTTTTTGGTACCAAACAAAAATTGTCACAAATTCATAGTAGCGACCAAACCTAGTTCGTTACAAAAGCTTTTTACCTACGTTTAAAAAATCTCTAAAAACATTTTCCTACAGAAAGAATTGTTAGCTAAAAGTCTTTTGCTACCAAAACTAAATCGTCACTAAAAATAAATACCGACGTATAAGGTTTCGTGGAAAAAGACTTTTATCTACCAAAAGAAAACGTCGTGCAAAACCATTACCGACATTCCTATCTATAGTCGGTAATAAGTTTTCCTGACGAATTTTTTTTGTTACAAACATATTTTCGCGACAACTTATGTGAAACATCGTCGATATTGTTTTGCTACCGGAACTTGACGACGATTATGGCGACGAAATGGAATCGTCGCACATTAATAATTGAGACGATTTTTCTTTTTTTAGCGACGTTTAAATTCGTCGCTAAAAACCCGGTTTGTTGTAGTATTTGGATGGTCAGTGATAAAGATCCTATCTTCTTGAGCAATCTCTAAACTAAATTTTTTAGAATACTAGGAGTTAAGGATGATCAAACAAAAGTTTTAAATTGCACTTATGTGAAATTGAAACCGTGTCGCCATCACACGAGCTTGGATCTCTCTATTTTGGACCCTTTTCAATGTCACAAGTCAGAACATATTAGGACTGTTGGTTATCAGTTGCAATTACCAGTAACAACTCGGACACATCCTACTTTTCTTGTTTCTCAGCTCAAAAAACTTGTAAGACTATCTATCCCAGATAGCTCACAATCACCGGAGTCACTTTCATCTGTGTTAAAAGTACTCGATAGTGGTGCCGGATCAAAAGTTAATCAGAAAATAGACCGGCTGTGTATTGCTTGTTATGATTTCTTATTTTCTAAATAAAAAGAAAATTGTGTTTAATTATTAACAAAAATGTTGTCACATTTTATTAAGATATAGTAATTAAATATTAAGTATAAATTAATAAATTCTAATAAATAACTAAATGAGTAAGAAATTTGTAAAGTTCTTTTCTTAAAATTAATGTTAGTATTTATAATTAAACATTTTACATTTATTAAATAATTATTTCTAAAATATATTTATTTAAGATATATTTATTAAATAATTATTAATTTTCTAAATTCAAAAAGATATAATATTTGAACTAATTATATCAAAATAATTAATATTTGTATTACAGTCAGAATTATTATACTAGTTAATAATAAAATCACGGTATAAATAAATATTTTTAAAAATAATATGTTTTTATATTTTTTGTAAATTATTAAATTTGAAAACTTATTCAAATAAATATTTTACCAATATTCTAAAAAAATGTGACCACACGCCAGAAAGCTAACAACTTGAAGAAGTGCTCTGGTAAGCATCTTTATTCTCCTTTATTATTTTACTTTTCAAGTAATTGCTAAGTGGAATGGAACTGTGGAAGCCGCATGCGGGAAACGGTATTGAAAAAGTAGGAACCAAGGGCAGTCAAAGAAATGGACGCTTTGACCTTGGACTGCAATAGCAGCTAATCATGATGATGTAGGACTAAGACTCTCTCTCTCTCTCTTTTACATCAGATTTGACGAGAAAGGTAAGGGTTTTGTTTGATATAGATCGTGAGCGTCCGCCTCTCTTTTACTGGGTGTTTAGGGTTTGGAGTAGTCAGATGTGGAACAGAGGAGTTGTTGGAATTTGTAGTTGAAGAGACCACTACTGGAACTAGATAAATTTCCACATGAACGTTCGCTTTCTTTGGAATTTGAAATTTTGGTGGTACTTCAATGTTCTTAATGCATGATCAATGAAATGAAACACTAATTATCTACTTTTTTCACAAAATTTAATGCTTTAGTTTCATGCAAACAAGTTTGAGACAAACAAGTTGCATGGTTCTTTCGAGAGACGGAAAAGACCAATAACCTGAGGTTTATTCATCTAATTGACAACTACGTTAATGGAGTGCAAACTAGTACATGGTTGGACAAGGTGATATGGGCTGCTTAACAGGGTGGGGAGTTTTTACGAATAAATCTGCTCACATTGTAGTAAGAGCATTTCAGGAAGTTGTCCCATGGGCTGATTTGGTATGGAATCAGATATTAAATCTTAAGTATATTGTTTTTTTGTGGTTAAGTATCAAGAATAGGTTGAGAAATAAGAACCAATAGTTCGAAAGTTTTGACCCCCTTTACGTTTTGTGTAAATGTATCAATAAGAATAGGAGTCATTTGTTTTTTGAATGTTAATATACTAAAGCAGTGTAGAGCAGAATATTGAATATGATTAGAATCCCTAGTTTCTCCTTTAAATGAAATGAAGCTTTGAACGATGTTATGCGGTACTCTAGAACAGGGCAATGAGATGGTCTCATTATTAAGGCGTTATTTCAGACGGTGATATACTACATATCGAGGGAGAGAAATAGACATATTTATAAGAAAGAGGAACAACACAAGTATGAGCTTACCGACACAATAGTTAACTTAATTAGAGAGTTAATGATAGCCAAAAGAAAACAAGAAACTATTAGCCAAGAACTTACATTGACATGAATAATCTAAATGCTTTGGCTGGGTTCGAATGTATGTTTTTAGACGTGTAGAAGTTGTTGCTTTTAATTTATTTTTTTTAAAAAAAAGCTTTTAATTTTGTTATTATCCTTGTAAAAGATTCGATATAAGTTTTCAGCTTTATTAATATATCTCATTTTAATTTTAAAAAAAGTTTGAGACAAACGAAATATTTCAAAATGATCACCACTACAAGTATTACTTGTCCAGATTCGTCATAGTATATCCTTTTCCCTTTCGTTCGATTCTCTGGGATTCTTTGACTACTGAAATAATTTTTTATCGTAATTGTTCGGGTGACGGCGTTTTGTCGACTCACCACCTTCTTTGAGACTAAGAAGATTCCTCTCAAAGTGTACATTGTATAAAGTAGATGTCATAGGGGAAGTAACAATAATCTTTTTCTTGTTATCGGTACTGAAGAAATGCCAGATTATTATAAGTTTGATTGAAATGAAAATGAGTTGCCGCATCACTTGAATATGTTGGCTCGAGTTTCAAAGTAAAACAATCAAAATGTGAGAGACCATTGTTCCTTTGGATCAATTTCTATCGAGGCTAGAGTCGCCCCAGGACACATTAAAATAACCATTATTTACTTACAGGTCTTTTAGACAACCAAGAACGTATCACAAAATTTGAGACTGTTCATAAAGAAAGATGGTTGTTGGAGACAAAAAAAAGAGAACGTAATCATTTAGGCTGTGGAGGTTTTAGAAAAGGATGCTTAAGCATTTTATATGCTAGAATGGGACTGAACCGGGGGTAACAGAGGAAAGGGAAAAGATAAAGCTGTAAAGAGAATACTCGAAAGACCAAAAACGACTAGGACTTGGGCTAGAGAAAGGAAGGTGACACGGTTCCCTGACAGACTTTTGTGACGCTTCTCACATGGGGATAAGTGCTATTATTGGCCGCATTTTATCTTTTCTTCTGTCTCTATGGAAGCAGTACGAGTAAGACAATTTTGATGGACTTGAACGTGGGCTCTCTTCTTCATCACACACTTTGACTTTCCGATGTCCACGAGGACACCTCTTTTTCCAGGCAGCTCAAACCTTTTACAACGTCAATCATGTCTGTTTCCAGTTGGGAGTTTTCGATCTGTCGACTTTCTTTGTACTATTAAGTACAATCAACACTGATTAGTCTTTCATTATTAGCATGCCTCGACCTCTTGAAACGGGTAACCGTTCCTTTCTGTAAGTCAGTTTTACCTTTACATTAAATCTTAGATAAACTTAAATCACACAAGATTCAAAATCCACAAACCACACAGAAAATTTCTTCAAACCAACCAACTCCGTTAATATGACTGTTATTTGACTTATTGTCAGTTATTTGCACGGTTGTTGAGATTAAGCATCAATCAGCGTTCTTTTCAAGTGAACCATTTCTTGCTGGCCTTTCACTTCTCTGCTATCTTCCCTACGGCAAAAGCTTTAAAATTTTACTCAGAGGCTGCATGAGACGGGTTAGAGCATTCTATTCTTTTTTTTTAGATAAATGTAGATTTAATAAAATAAGGTTTTAAATAATAAGACATGTCGCAACATGCACTTTCACCTCCTGCTTAGTTTCCTTCCGGTTAATGTCGATTTACAGGCTTTTCATAGTAGCTGCTTTATATGAAATTCCCACCCTTCTTTCTTTTCCATTTTCAACGGTCTACGAAGCTAATGCACATACACGAGATGCATTGTCTACTTATACGGATACTTTCATGCAGTTTCATTCACTCTTTAAGATTTAGTATTGCTATAAACTAGTTCAGAGATCGTTTAAAGGGATAACATTGAGCACTTTCTTTGCATTAGTTAGACGTAAGCTAAAACAAAATTGTCTTTTGATATCTTTTCTAGTATAGTAAATAATATCGTCTATTTATCTAAGGAATCTGAAGGATTTTCCTGGAACCAAAGGGGCTGAATAGTATGTGAATATAGATGTACTTGGGCCAACATAAGCCGAAAAGTAAAATGTACGAAAAAGAGAAGTAGCAGAGAAGGTTGTATAATGATGAAACATGGGTAGCCACACAGCACCATATGTATGGACATATTCCAAAGTCAATACAAAAAGAGAAACATCATCGGCAATTGTCATCATGATAGATATTACAGTATTAGATATCATAGGAAACCCCCTACCCTCCTTAATCAAGTAGACTGGACCCCATTCACACCACCAACACCTAAAATTTGCCATACTTCATCAAACTTCTAACTCATTACGCTAGTAAATAAGCAATGGCCTTCCTTTTGAAGTTTATAACCAGTAAACATCATTTGTTCTGTATCACTAACCACTGTGTCTTACGGTGACCTCACTTGTTGAAAAGATTCTAGGATTAGTGGAAATGGTTGGTGTAGTCCATCGCTTTTTTCCCCACTCCACCATACTCAGAAACCCACTTACATTTTCTGAAATCTTTTCTCCTGTTTTGCGTGTTTTAGAATGGGGAATCTATTAAAGGACAGGAATAGGATAAAGCCAAGCTATCTAGCTGCTCTTCCTGTTGCTTAAAATGGTAGACCAATCAGCTAAGGTTTATGACGTTGAATATTTGATGAACTGCTGCTGATATTTCGTCTGCTGATCCCACCTTACAATCATCTTCTATCTGCCATACCATACCAAGTTGGAAAAATGAAATTAAATGACACATAAGGCAATGGAAATGGAAATTAAATGTTAAAAGAGACCAATTTTCTGAAACAGGGTTAGTCAAAAATATGGTTGACCAAACAGAAATCCAGGAAAAGGGAATAATACCTTGAGATTGAAAGAATAAAGAACAGTATTTTGAGAAGAAGTAATGTTAAGGTGCAGAACTGTAAGCCTTAGATCTTCCAAGGCAACAATGGCCCTTAATAACTGGCCTGGTCTCCTTTCACAGTGAACCTTCAAACTTACATGGTTCTGTATGGTGGTGACCTCTATCTCCGCCGCTTCCAATTTCTTTATCTCTTCTGTTTCTTCCTCAAAATCACCACCTTCCCCGTGGATACTGCAGCTTGTGGAGTGAGTAAACAAACCCTCCGACGAAAGGCCTACACCTTTTCCTGGTTTTCTCATCCGTTTTGTTGCTTCGAGAGATTGCAGAAGCTGCTCTAGTTCCTTCACGAAGTCTATTGCACCTCCTATAATGGATGCTTGGTCACCCTTTTCGAGCATGAAAATAAGAAAAGTAAACACCTTTTTCAAAGTTTGTGAGACCCAAAAATTGAGTTGTTAAATGAAAAAGGAAAAAGAAAGGAACTTTGAATCTGTATGATTAACATCGATCTAGTGAATATTTTAAAAGTAACAGGAAAATGTTTACCCTCTGAACGTAAGAGGAGGGCATGAGAGAACGGAGACAGTTCAGGTGGTCGTTCATTTGACGACGGCGGTTGCGTTCTACAGCAATGTGGGTCATGCGCTGGCTCTCTACTTCATCCTTGTTCTTGCCAGGCCTCGTTCGCTTTCTTTTCTTTCGTTCTTTGGTGACTGTTGGAGAAGATTTAAAGCAATGGTTTTCACTAAACATGTTGTGCTTGGTAGTCCAAGGAAAAGAAGAGCCAGAGTTGTTTTCTCTACAGGAAGGTTCTTTTGAGTTCAATTCCTGAAGCTCAGAACTTTCACCTTCCATGCAAGGACTAAAATGTGGGTTCTGAACGTCTTTGGTTTCTGATTTGACAGGTGAATGCAAATCAAGCATTTCATGGGTCACACAACTTTCCGGTTCAAGTGCTTGAACTTGGTTTCCCCTTTCAGGCATGTAGGTGCTCATATCCCATGGCTTTTTGAGATGTTGTAGTCTCAACAAGGTCTGAAAGTTTGGTTGTTTAAGGGGGAAAAGTACAGGAGGGGTTTCTATACTTTGAAGCATTTGGAGAAAAGGCATTTTGTCTTCTAGACTCGGTATTGAAATCCGTTGTCGCTGCTCTTCTTCTTCCTCTTCTTCAAATCTGAAACTTGAATTCCCAAAGCATTGTTCTAACCCCTCAACTTCCAAAAGGTCTCCTAAGAACTGCGAGAAAAGAATAAAAAAAACACTGAATAAAATAGAATATACATACGAAAGAAGGAAAAGACATAAATTCCTAGCTGGGTTTTGCACCAAATCACCCACAAGAGAAGCAAAAGAGCAAATGCTGTTCATAGAGAGGACAAGTGTTCCAGTCACGGAAGAGAAGAAGAGAACAAAAGCAGAATGAGAATGGAATGTTGAAGAGAATGGAACAGCAGTAGCAGATGTTAGCATTTACAGAAAAACAACACAATGCATTGAATGCAATCACTTGGGAGAACTAAATGCAATCCATATTTTCTTGATTCTAGTTAAGGACTTGGAAAGAAACAGAAGGAGAAGTACTAAAAATGAACAAAGTAACATACGTAGGAATTAATGTGTCCTTGAAGCCTCTCCATTACTGCCGGGAGAAGTAGTGGTGAACTACAGAGAGCTACGTATGCCTTAAATTATTTATCTTTCTCTCGCAGGCTTAATTACACCAACATTCCAATGGGGATGCTACCAACTCAGGCGTAATAAATGTAACTCCCCACCAGAAGCAGAAGGAGATAGCTAGACCCCATGTATATAATAAACACTCCAAATTACAGACACATATATATACATGCCCTTAGGTTCGGATGCTGGAAATCGAATGGTCTTTAATGGAATAACAATACTAATGAAGTAACAGAGGTGTGTGAGTGCAGAGAAATGGAGCCCAAGAGAAGAGAGGCGACGGAGTACAGAAATTAAGAGGGGTAAATAAAAACACTGACAGTGAAGGAACAGAAGGGAAGTGAGGTAATGGTAATGTTGGGATGTGTTTTACAAGGTCGGAGGCAGCATTATTGGCGGTGGCAGTTTTGTCCGGCAGCGGGGACAGACAGTTGTGGGGACAAGACTCCCATAGTAGAACCAAATTACAAATACTACAGTGGCTGCCCCAAGTTATTCTATAGATTGTCTCAATCTCTCTCTTCCTGCCTCACTTATCATATGCATCACTCGCTCGCTCACCACCCCCTTTTTTGGCTTAATGTTCTTAATCATTTTAAATATTAAAAATTAGATTTATATTATGTAGGAGTGAGTTAAATTTATATTTAAATTTTAAAATTAAATTATTTATTTTTAATGCATAATTATACTTAGATGACATCCTAAATCTGTGACTGGATTCCAAATCCCACCAACTGCGTCTGCACGGATATCTTATAACATCCGAGTCTGACTCTATTCCGTATTCCGTGCAGTTATGTTATGCCCTTCTTGTTTTCAGGTGTGTTCTCTTATTCACACTCGTGACTGCCATTCCTCTCCCGACCATTTCCATCTTGTATTAGTTTCCGCGCCACCTAAGCTAAGTGGAAGAACATGTTATCTTTTATAATCTGTTTAATCATATAATACTGGATCAAATTTTGATAATGAAGCATCAAATACACATGATGAACGGGATGTTAATTTATCCGGTGTATTTCTTTACATAATTTCTCACATTATGTAAAAAGATAGAAAAAAAAAAGGAAGAATTGCAAGGAGGCTTACCATACTACAGAATATTGAAAAATCGTAACAAGTCTAATTTGGATGGTGCAACAAATCATCAAGTGGATGTGAATATCTTATCTCGTAGTCACGGAGAGGAAGTGATGGCCGAAGTTCTAAACAAAAAGCCACTTGCAAGAAGCATATATAGAGTTCATGCTATATATATCTACTTTGAGGGTCCTCTCTGATATGTTGAAAACGCAATGCATCTCGAGTGTGATATTAATTAAACCAAAAAATTAAAATGAAAGAGTTATATAATAGTTAATAATAATGATAATCTTTAAATAAAATAAAAAGAATGATCAAATATGAATATCACTTTGTTTTTATTGAAGGGGTTCGGGTCCAATCTTGCTAGCTGTGACCTGTGGGCATGTTCTGCAATAAATACGTGTCGGGGGCAAATTTTGTCTCCATAGAAAGCTTGTAGCTAAGGATTCTGTCTTGTACTGAACAACGTGCCCTGAACACCACGTCCACTTCAACAATCCTTGTTCTTACTCTTGAATGTTTGCTGGTGCATGTCCTTGTGTCAAATTTTTTAGGTAACTTGCTTGAATAACCTACAGTTCCGGTTCCAAAAGGATTCACTGCCTTCATGTACTTTGTTTACTCTTGCTCGGTAGTTTGTATACTATAAAACTTTTTAAATTTTGCTTGGGTGGTCCAACTGTTTTGTGGGACTCCTCGAGTTTCTTCAATTGAAGAGGTGATGAGTTCGAATTCGAGGACTTTTTAAGTACTTCTAAAAATTACATAGTATGTTTACAATGCATAAAAGGTCCCAATTATCTGACCATTAAATTATTTAAGTAGTTTCATTGATTATTTGAAATATTTTGAATTATTGCTTTTTTTTTTGTATCAAAATGGCAATGGATTAACCCGGTCAAATTTTTACAATAATTTTTTAAATTAAAAGTATAAAATGACATCTTTTTTCAGTTGAACCTAGGCTTGACCTAAGGCTCAACTCTTCTAAGAAAATAATATCGTTTTAATTAGAGAAGTTGGGTTTCGAATCAGTCTAGGCTTGAGCAGCACAGGCCTAGGTCTTGACTCAATTGAAAATACTTGAGTCTGGACTCAATTGTCACTCCTATTTTTGTATGAATTGAAGCTTATAATTTGATTGATGACATCTTTCACGAAAATTCAAACAACTTTCTTATTATATGTCATTTTTATACTGTTTAAATCTAATAAAGTGATATTAGAGTAACACCTTGATAAATTGAGGCTTAGAGAATTTAAAGCACCCATTCTTAAATCCATAAAATCCTATAAACAATTCATGATTGCAGGTTCAATAATATTCGGTGGAACAAATTACTAATTGTGGGCTATATAATAAAGGTCTATCTTGCTAAAAATAAGTTATAATAGGTTATTAAAAATAAATATATAATTCCATCCCTTCTAAATAATGATGGATGATACAAATACAAAATCATGACGAGATGAGATAAAAAACATTTTAAGTTATACTCAACTATTTCCTAATTGTCACTACAAGAAAACAACGCTATTGGTGACGTTTAAAAAACGTCACAGAATCTCAAAAATTGTCACAAAATATCATTTGCGAAGTTTTAAAAAACGTCATAAAAAACTTCGCGAAATGTGATGTAGGCAAAAGGTTTCTGCGACGTTTTTGAAAAAACATCATAAAAAATACTGACATTTCGAGACGTTTTTGAAAACGTCACTGAAATATTGAATATTCCGCGACGTTTTCGAAAACGTTGGGAAATGTGTAAAGTCACATTTCGCGACATTTTTGAAAAAGTCGTGGAAAGAATTCCGAGACATTTTTGACGCAAAATAAACAGGTGCTTTCCGCGACATTTTTGACACAAAATAAACAGGCCGCACGGCTCTCTTATCTCCAGCTTCATCATCAATTATCAGTTTAATGGTCGCTCTGGCGTTAAAACTTCGTTAGGCCTTTAAAATTGTCTGTTTCACTTTTAAACCTTTCAGTCGCGATTAAAAGGCCAAACCGTAACCTTGTCTTAACACGATTTCCTTTGCCTTTTTCTTCTTTGGCACACAGTAACACGAAGTAGCAACTACAAGATAGAAACTTTTCTAGGTTGTTTGATTGATTTCTTATGGGTGTTGAGTTAAAGTCGCATAATTTCTTTTTCTTAGTTGGGTTTTGGTTTTGCATATTCAAGTTTCTCTTAGGATTCATTCATTTCCTTCTTCTGTGCACTCTTCACTCATGCTTCTTGCATTATAAAGTTTCAAGTTCATAGTGTTTTTTTTTGGTTTTATTTTGGACTCCTCCATATTGTCGAGGTTTGTACCCTTCCCATCTTGTTCTTATACTCATTGATATCAACCATGATTGAGTTGCTGGAGTCTTTGGTGTTTTTTTTTTCAGAAATTGGTAATAATCGTTGAGCAGAAAGAGAATCGTCTCTGAGTTTTCTAGATAAGAGAGAGTGAGGGATTTTAGAGACATAAAATAAGAGAGCCACACTACAACATTAAAGGTAAAAGTCAAAACGAAAACACTCAAACCAACAATCATGGAGCGATCTATTCACACTACTCACCGTCTGATTACACAGTTGTTCACCTTCTTTTCAGTTCCAAACCTGATTAAAAAAATACAACATAAGATTGATGTAATTATTTCCATTTGCGCTTTAAAAGAACAAATCACGTAGAGATCTTACTAATCGTGCCTGAATCTGATACTCATTTCTTTATCTTCCTCCATTTATAACAGTTGACCAGACAGAGAGTCATCGACGATGTTTGTTCACGAGATTGAAATTTTAGAATAATCTAGAGTAAGAAGTACGTAAAAATAAATGAATAATAA
>JANIIA010000010.1:33722427-33746679 GCA_027478495.1 Erythroxylum alaternifolium | reverse complement strand
CTCATATTGATATATTATATACTTATGACTATTTACTATACACTTATGACGTACTTTTGATATTAATTAGTGTATTATGACATGTTTGCGAATTGCAATTAAATAATACATTGTCTGCAGGTATGAAATTCTTGTGATACATGAATAAATATTAAAATTAATGATATACCAAAAAAACTGAAGAATTATTAAATAAATAAAATTCATAAATAATATTGAATAGTTATTAAACAAATAATATTTTTTAAAAAATTGTATTTTAAAAATAATTATTAAAATTAAAAATTATTAAATTAAAATGATTTTCAAAAAAATGGAAAAAATAATAATTAAAAAATAATACAACTATCTGCAACGTTTTTTGTATAAATGTCATAGAAAAAAACATTCCGCAACCAATCTTTCAGTGATGTTTTTTAAAACATCGCAAGATGTCCGTGTTTTCTGTGACATTTTATGAGAAACGTCTCAAAAACCTTTTGCCTACACCACATTTGGCGACATTATTTGTGACGTTTTTTAAAACGTCGCAAATTGTATTCTGTGACGTTTTTTGAAATTTTGTGACATTTTTTAAATGTCGCAAATTGTATTGTTTTCTTAAAGTATTGATATTCGAATGAGTTTTTTCAACTTTAAATTTTTTCCACAAAAAAAAGAAAAGTTTTGTCCTATCGCCGTTCTTTTTTGCATGCACATTTTAAACCTTAATTTTTTTGAATCAATTTGTTTAAGTTAAAAAAGTTGCTAATTTTAATTATTTAAGTGATATTACTAAACCCTATAGCATAGTACTTCTTGATTTTGATCAAACTACTAGATTCGACTTAATTGACCTGTTTTTATAAACATATACGTGCTTATTATATTTATATATATATATATATATATATCTTAAATGCAGTAAAGCTTATTCAAATTAATAAGATCAAGTTTACGTGAATTCTATTAATTAAAAATTAGTTAATAGATAAATTAATAGTTTATTAACTTATTAAATATTTTCTCAATTTAATATATTTAGTTAACTAAAATTCAATAAATTTAGTCAATTTAGTCAATTAAATATGAAGAAGTGACTCCAAATATTCATTATATGTATAATAATTCTAGAAATTTCTCTTCAAAAACTTTTGGATTTAATAAAATTAGAGATAAAATCCAAATAAATCTAAATTTCAAGAAAAAACTTGTTATGACAGAGTTATATTTTAAGAAAATATAATAACTAATTATACATGTGTAATTTTATCCAAATTCTTAATTTACAATATGAATAAGACCACTTAATTATATAAAATTTTCATAAATTCACTATTTTATTAATTTATTAAAATTGTTTTCTTAAATCAAATCAGAACTATAAAATATTATATAATAAAAGTTATTAATTTATATAATTTTTACCATATTAATCAAATTGTATTGAGGAACTTAAACCCTTGTGACGTAGTTAAAACTTGGGAACACTAGGCAAGGACCATAATGCCGAGTATTATACAACTATGAGAAATTATTATATAATAAAAGTTATTAATTTATATAATTTTTAAACACTTGTGACATGGTTAAATCCTTGGAAGACTAGATTAGGACCATAATATAGAGTATTATACATCAGATACAAAAAACGTAACTCATATAATACTGAGGCGTTACTTTATTGATAGATAATCCGATCAATCTTTTGCTCCTTGAAATGAAGGGCCAAATAAAGGTAACTTTTCTTAAAGAAACTCGAACTTAAACTTTAAGGTTATGTTTGGTTAAACGTAAGGTTTTTTAATGAAATAGAATGATTTACAATGAAATGGAATATAAATTGATGTAATATTAGAAAATTATTGTTTGGAACGGATGGAAGCGTTCATAATGTAATATAGTGAATGTTGTTTGAATAAGAGTTTATAATATAATATAGTGTAAAGTTATTTATCATTTTATATTTCATCATAAACCTCCCAAATCGAAAATTTTTCATTTTTATTGTTTAGAATAGAATATAATGGAATAGGATAGAACTATTTCATTCCATTATAAATCATCCTCCTAAATGATGGAATAATATTATATTTCATTCTATTCCATTATTAAACCCCCAACCAAATATAACCTAAGGGCTCGGACTCGGAGGATATTGGCAAATCATTCTTTAAAACACTCTCGCTACCTGCTCAAGTTTGCAAGTTCAAGCCTAAGAAAAAAAAAGTGTTTCAGCTCATTGTTGCTTAGAATTTTTAATTCCTTAATCTTTATTTTTTACTGAATTATTTATTAAATTTAAAATATTGCATGTTAGTATTTTCTGTCTTTTTTTGTTGACAATGAAACACACACATTGTTTGTAAATTAAAAAAATTGAAATAATCATTTATTTGATAAAAATATAAAAAACCTCTAACCTAAAAAATTGCACGTAATCCATTTCTTAATCCCTAAAAACTAAAATGCAACCTAATTATTTAATCCACAATCAAAAACTCATTAACTCACGTCATCATTCCTAGCATGAATCCCTAAATTCATATTATATTGCATTTTCTTTCATCATCTACTTTGCTATTTGATGACGTTTGTGAATAATGTTATCTCAAGGTTTATGTTTAACCATTTTAATGATAACTTTACAATATTTCAAAATTCTTGCTTCCTTTCTTATAGAAGGATTTAAAAGGATTCTATGACATCCAGAAGGACCTTACTAATTCAAATAATTAGCTTTGGAAGTTTTGACAAAACGTTTTTCTTAACGTCTAAATATCAAAGATTTCAGCAGGGATGATATCAAAGATTCAGCAATGACTAGTTGAAGAAAATGTATACTTAAGGTAGAGCCACTGCATTTGCGATACATATAGATTTGCAAAATACCTTAGCAGCATCAATATTCTTGAAAGTTATATCAAACTCTTTGTGCCCTAAAAAGTGAAACCACTCTATTGAGAGAGACTGCTAAATCCTTTATACATTTTTTATTGAGAGCTTATAGAGGTTTGTTAAACACTACGAGTGTGGAAGTTTAACCAAGATTTTTGTGTACTTTGGAGTGCCCTTTGACAATCTGAGTTCGTATGAACCTGTAAAGTTCCACTCTTCCATTCCCTACCAATTCGATTATAAGCTAAAGGACAATGTGTGGGTAGAGAAGAAGTCCAAAAGAGTAGTAGTTCTATTGGGTCCTACCCCAAAAAAATCAGCCCCTGCCATACTCCAGAGCACAAATGATTTTATTCTTCAAGAACTCAGGGACCTTTGTTTTAATCAAGACCAAATACGCAACTAAATTGACAGCCTGCAAAACCAAATCCTGGACATGCAAGTTGTTCTTAGAAAAATTCTTGATTCTCTTAACTAACTTTATTACTATTTTTGCTTAGATTTTTCTTACATACTCGTAATATTTCTTACGAATTAATTTCATTCCCTCCTATTTTTTTGATAATGACAAAGGGGGAGAATAGTTAATGATATACTTTGCATCTGTGATATATTTTCAGTATTGCCTTAATGATATATTTATTTTCTGATGATATCTGTGATATGTTCTGATAACTACTGCTGAAATTTTAGTTGAACTTGTGAAGTTTAATTATGTATTATAAAAATGATAGGCTCCTTCCTTTCAAAGTTAGGCTCCTTCTAATTATGATTGTGAGTAAGAACATTTAAAGTTTACAAGCATCTTTCAAAAGCTTTTCTTATTATTTGAATTTTGAAAATATATCTATTATTGTTTGTAATCATCAAAAAAGGATAGCTCAAGATTTATATTTAACGATTTTCATGATAACTTTATAATATTTCAAAATTCAAATTGGATTTATTTCCTTGTATAGGAAACGATATAATTCTTAAAAGATAAAATCATAAGATAATTGCTTCCCTTTTTGCAAGAACCTTCTTTACGAACTTACCTAATTAGAAATGATTCCATAATATCCAGAAGGATCTTACTAATTCGAATAGTTAGCTCCGGAAGTTTGGACAAAAAGTTTATCTTAACATTTGAATATCCAAGATTTTAGCAGGGATGATATCGAAGATTAAGCAACAACTAGTTAAAGAAAATGTTACTTAAGGTAGAGCCATTGCATTTGCGATACATATAGATTTGTGAAATACCTTAGCAACATCAATATTCTTAAAAGTTATATCAAACTCTTGTGCCATAGAAAGTGAAATCACTCTATTGAGAGAGACTGTTAAGTCCTTTATACATTTCTTATTGAGAGCTTGTAAAGGTTTGTTAAACATTACGAGTGTGGAAGGTTGAAGAACCTTGAAAAATATATACTTGTAAGCTTGGAGATGCTCGTGAAAATTTACTACTTGGATATAATGAAATACTCAAGTTGAATACTTGGGAACTAAACGTAGGCTTCGTTATAAGCTTAACCAGTATAAATCTACTAAGTCACACTCTTTCTTTCTTAACTTTTAAATTTACGCATTATAATGTTTGTGTTTTTCCACTTACAAAAGGTTCCTTCAATTTTAAAATAAACTCCTTCTATTTTTATATCGCAAGAGGTTCCTTTCATTTTAAGTGTTAAGAGGCTCCTACTGATTAATAGGCTTCTTTCGTTTTGAACGTTAACAGGTTCCTATCGATTAACAGGCTCCTATTGATTAATAGGTTCCCTTCTTTTTTAGCGCTAGCAGGCTCCTATTAATTTAACAAGATCCTTTTGTTTTCAACGTTAATAGGATCTTTTCGAAAGTTGATAAGACCTTTCTATTTATAGATTTATTTTATTTAGAAGGATATTATCAATTTTTAAGTACCTTGCAAATATTTTTTACACACAATTCACCCCCATATTATGTGTGTTTGCTTTATCAAATAAGTGATTGTCTGCGATGAAATATAGAATTCTCTAAGTCGACTAATTTTAAAGATCGATAATAGAATAAATAAAAATTATTTAAAAATTCTATCTAAAACTTGATTAAGTATGAGCTATTTGACCCGAGTTCAAGCTTAATCAGAATTTGGGTGACTTAATGTTTGATTGAGTTTGTATAGAACCAGACAACCTAAAGCTCGTTCAAGTTACGCTAAACCTAAAATTTATATTTGTCAAACAAAAAAATGAACAATCTTCTAAACAACTAGAGATATTTAGGAGCAACAAATTATTGACATTACGAATAAATAACTCAAATGAATGAATCCATAAACAACTAAACACAACACTCAGTAATAGGCTTTAAAGGGATAGTTTCATTAAGAAAGAGAGCTTCCTAATCAGAATCATTATCAGCAGTTTGGATATGGCTCCAACCACCTAAAGCACAGTTTAAATTAATGTAAACACTTTTAACATTGGGAAAGATAGATTTTCCACCAGTACAAGGATATTTCATAAAATATATATAATTACCCTTATAATCCAAATAAGAAGATTAAAGATAAGAATCTAATTTAGGATTAGTTTGCTTATTCTCCTTATCAAACATAGAGAGATGCCAAAAAGAGAAATCCCATAACTTTGATGGCACAAAAAAAGCAATATCGATCATTAAAACTTGTACTTTTTAATACACTGTTATTATTTTCATTTTTTATAAAATTAGAACTAGAAGTGAAGCGTGTAATTCTATTTCTTTCACAATCAAATTCAATTATAAAAAATGTTAACTTTCAAGTGATAAACTTTTGATAGTGTAAATTCCATAAATTGACAAATAGAAGACATAAATTTTGACTTCTGAAGTATTTATGAGCTAACTCTTTTTTTACACTTTAATGGTGGATTTGCACCTATAAAAGAAGATAAATGATCAAAGCTTAACTAAATTAATAATCCAATTACTTTACTACTTAATAATAATTTTTTTAATTAGAGATAATATTAATAAGTTTTTAATTAGAGATAATATAATCTTTGCTACCCCCTTTAAAAATTATGAAAGCAGACAAAGAACTTGTAGGTAATTTCACTAATTGATTTTGCAAAAAGTAAGGATTCACATGTGCACAATAGAATTCCTATATGACATATCAAAAACACGCAATTATAAAAGGTAATAGGAAAAGACAATCAAAGAAATATATAAACTCACAATTAAATTATAGAAAGTAGAGGTAGTAAGCAGCATAAAACTTTTACAAATCCTTTAACAATACTCAGTGATATGGTATATATTTGTATTAGATCTTTTAGTTACTCAAAAAAGATGATAACTTAAAGGTTGTTAAGAAGAGAAATACCAAAGAAAGCTGGTGAGAATGAAAGCAATGATCAAAAACCAAGTGAGTGGCAAAGAAATGGAAGATGTCAACACATGATAGTTACAGGAAGATAACGACAACAGTGAGCATATAGGTTTCAATTTAGGATTTTTAGTTTTAATCCATCCACTAATAAAATGAGATTATGTTTTTAGTTTACTATAATAATGTTGTTTTCAAGATACATATTTGATATGAAGCCCAAGCTCGATTCACAACCCAATAAACTCATATCAAACTTATTGACTTTGGATAAGAACCATACGGATAGGACCAACTTAGGCCATTTTTTCATCCTTAACTATTTTCCCCTTTTATGAATGATCATTGTGTTTAGTTTTTTTTAATTATCATTCAAATAATTGATTATAAATTATGTTCAAATGAAAATCACACTTAGGAAGGAAATCCCAGTTTATTAAACCATGTATATTTTTTTTAATCATAATTGAGACCAATCAACTACTGTATTATTTTAGGTCTTTTACACTTTTGTGACTTATTTTTCAATGTTGTTATCGTGTTGCCTAAGTTGTATCTTGAGTAGGGTTTATGATTGAAACCATATATAATGTTGTTAGTTTGAATAGCAACTTATTAGAACATATGAAATAAGTTAAAAATCAAATGTTAAGGATATATTGGAATTAAAATCTATTAGTTTTTAATTTTTTATTGCTTGAACAAAAAATGCCATTATTATGACAACAGGGATACTTTATTGAATATTATGTTTTCATAATCATATATTGTTTATTTTTCTTCCACATGTATACGAAATATATATGATTCATTACTTTAAATGACTATTCATTTAATGAGTCATTGATTGATAAGGTTTACTTTTTCACTCATAGGATGTTGTATCCTCATGAAAAGGAGATTTTGTTCCAGTAAGAGGGCAATATAGTTAAGGAAAATCATATCATATTTGAAGGTGAAAAAACTAACTATTTGAGGACATTAACCAAAAATCATATGGTTTGTAATGAAAAAACAATAATGCACTATTCGTATGATATATTGGATAGGATATATATAAGTGACACATGCTTAATATGTGTATGAATTAGGCTTGGATTATCTTAATAGACCCACGAATCCTCTATACACCTATATGCTTTAAACTCACTTAAGAGGTCCAATTACTCAAGAAAGGTAAGTCTAATTAAAGTAAGATTTAGTCATACAAAGAGTTAGAGTCCTAATCTAAGACTAACTCAACTACATAGTAAAAGTTAGATCTAACTCTACTAAGGATGGATAGTTTAACTACACTTAGATGGATTTCCTATAAAAGGGATATATATCAAAGTAAGTTTTCATAACTATTGCCACTAAGTACACTTTGTGATTTATCTACATAAGTAGCATTCTTTAACTTACTAATTTAAGCATCACATTATTTATGGAAAGAACACCCTTAACTTGTTGTTATTTATATTTGAAGGTATGATAAGTTAAGATTAGACTAAAAAGCTTACCAGGAATTCAATCTACATCATTTGGCATTGCCTATAGGTATTTAGGTGAAATCTTTGAATACCTTATTTGAGAGAAAGAAAATAGCTGAGACCTTATTTGAGAGAATATAGAAAATAGATGAGTTATCACTATCCTAAATAGGAACAATGGAAAATAATAGAAACAATCCTTATCCTAATGTCACTAGAATAACCAACACGCTTTAAGCCCATTACATCCATGAGTAGCCTAAGGACCAAATAACCAAAAGTATGATGTTGTAAAAATAAGTGAGACAAATGCTGTAAAAGTAGCATACTAATGAAAGGAACCAACCCCATATCCTATAACAACTATTATGAGGGCCTCATTTACTCCCCACAACCTTATTCTTTATGCTCACATCATGCAACCTCTACCATTTTGAACCATTCATACCATATAAACTTTTATCTATAGTGCATATCCCATAACCATCATCACGGGAGCCTCATCCACACCCTTAAACTTGCACCCTAAGTTGACATCCTATAACCACCATCAACAACAGTGTCAGATTTACTTTGTAACCCTGTCAATTGAATACTTAAGGGACAACCCCCTAACACCTATCATCTTAGTTCAACTACTAATAATTGGACTGAAGATTATAATCGTAGGTACCTCTGATGGCGTATATGCCCCTATCGACCATTTGCATTGTTATAGATAACTTCTAAAGCTTTATGGTGTACCTAATATCCTAAAATGCAAAGCCTTTGCTTCCATCTTGATCATGGTCTCAGACCTTACTCCTTGCCTAGGTAGCTACTTTCTAATAAATAATTGCGAGGTTCATATAACACTCCTCCAATAATAGATATAGACCTTAAAACTTGACATATAGGATGTTAGTAACAAGGTAAAGATAGGTTATATATAACAAAGTTCTATGTAGTAAGGAGACCATCTATGTATAATGTAATAAAAAATATTTTATGTACAGTATGTGCAATCCTATCACCTTACTAATTTATCATAAAGTTCCTAACCTCGATTAAGGTGGCAAAGGTACAAAGAGACTAAAGAATGATAAATAATAATAATCTACAATGCTTAAAAAAAGGAACAATATTTTCACCATAAATGGGGAAGAGTTAGATGTCAGGTAATAATAAGAAGGCATGAAGACTATGATAAAATTAGAGCCAATATAGAGAATACTGCTAATAAAGACCTAAAAAAGTTCCTGCTCAAATAATTGGACTTTTGTTTATGATGTCTATTACACATGCATAAGGTTAAGAGGGAGATATTCTTCCATAAGCTAAATTATAAACACCACATCAAGCTAATAAAATAGAATAAGAGAAATTTTACAATAAAGAGTTAATATACCATAGAAAAGTAGGTATCCAAACTACTAAAATTGTACTTCATCAAAGATGTCAACTACCTTAAATAGTTAGCCAATATATTCATGCTTAAGAAGGCTAAAGGAAAGTGGAGGAAGCATGTTGACTTCACACATAAACAAGATATGTCACAAAATCAATTCCTTACCTAAGATAGACCAGCTTGTGGATACAACATCAAAATATAGTAAGTTTATGGATGCTTACATAGGATATAATTGGAACAAAAGGAATGAATTTAATGAAGAAAAGACATCTTTCATCACACACAGGGATATTTACTACTACAAAGCCATTTTTTAATCTAAGAAATACAAGAGCAATTTATCAAAGGTTAGTAAACTTAGTCTTTCATAAACAATTTGAGAGAAATATAGAAGCATACATAGAAGAGATGCTTATGAAGATAACACCTAAAGGTGAGCATATAAAATAACTAGAAGAATGTTTTACAGTCCTGCATAAATACATATGAAGTTAAACCCTAATAAAGTATGTATTCAATTTGTAGGATAGAAAATTTCTTAGATTTATAATCACCCATAGCAGGATAGAGGCTAACTCCTAAAATATTGAGGTTATCCTAGGCATGGAAGAACCTAGAAACCTAAAATATTTGTAAGGTTAATAAGCAAGGTAATAAGTTTATTAATGTTTGTCCCAATATATATCAACCACTAACTATAACTTTTCAAAATACTTCAATAGCCCAAAGAGTTTGAATGGACCCAGAAATTTCAACAAGCCTTTGATCAACCAAAGGAATATTTAAAGAGTCCACTACTTCTATCAACATCATACCTTGGATATATGACCTTGGATATATGTTGTACCTTTAAATAATCATTTCAAAAGTTCCCCTCAATTTTGCCCTTATTAAGGAAGAAAAGAACATCCAAAGGCTAATATACTATATGATTAAGATGTTGCAAGTCTTAGAACTAAACTACTTAATGTTGGAAAAAATGATATTTGTGCTACTGAATATTATAAGAAAGATAAGATCTTACTTTCAAACTCATGCAATCAATATATGTATAAACCTTCCATTAAGGCAAGTGCCTATCAAACTAAACATTTTAAGAAGATTTATTAATGGTCAATCGAGCTTTAGGAGTTTGACATTAGATATATCTTATTAAATTCCTTAAAGTCACAAATTATAATAGATTTGGTACTTAAGTTGCCAATACCCTTATAAAAGAAAGGAAAACTTATTGACAAAAATATACCCAATATTGAATAATCAATATGGGTAATGTATGTTAATGATGCAGATGATGAAGAAAGGTAGTGGGTAGGAATATATTTATAAGGGATAAAAGGAATAAACATGTAATACATAAAGTCGCACCTATTCAAAATGTCTAGTAATAAGGTAAACTTATAAGACCCTATTATTTAAGATGTAGATGCTCTGTAACATCCAAACCATGCTCATAACCATTAGGTTAGACCTATAACTTATGGTTAACCAATTTAATGACTCTCGTGAGGTAAAAGAAAAGTTAGATAAATATAAGAAAAGACATCAAAAGGAATATATAAAGGGAAACATCAAGGTAATACCCAGGAAACAAATCACAAAGGGAAACATCTTTCAAAAATAGGAGCTAATAATGTTGTAGTCCCTAGAGGGATATTTTAAAAGGAACAGATCAAGTCAATAATAACATAGGTTAGCTAGGTAGCTTCTATAGATGGAAGTGAGATAAATTGGACATATTCAATTTAAAATTACTTCTAAGAAGGAAAGATATTAAAGGAAAAAAGAAGTAAAAGAGCTTATAATTGAGGCTTTGAGATATTTAGTCATAAATAGGAAATTAAACTAAAGGTCCTTCAATTTACTGTATCTAAAATATATATCTAAAGCACATATATAAAAAAATTTATAAAGGAGTATATAGAACTCATCAGGGAGGATAACCATTGGGTTATAAAACTTTAAGGCATGGATATTTATGGCTTATAATTTATAGGCGATTCCTGAGAGTTAGCTAGAAGCCAAAGGTATACATTGTTCAAATATCATTGACTATATTGTACAATCAAGAGTCATCCCTTTCACCTAATAGAGAGTGGAAATCCTTAGACCATTTCCTCTTGCAATGAGGCAATCAAATTCCTTCTTATTGCAGTTCATTATTTGATAAGCTGGGTAAAGATTAAACCCCTATCTAGTGTAACAAATAAGGTAATCGAAAGCTTCCTGAGGAGAAATGTTATAAGCCGGTACAAAGTCCCTAGTAATCATAAACAATAGGATCCAATTTGATAGCAGGGTCTTTAGGGACTGTGTCTAATAACTAGGAATTAAACACACTTCACATTCATTGCATACCCATAGGCCAATAAACTATCATAACTCATGAATAGGACAATATTGTAAGGCCTATAAGCCAAAATTGAGGATGCAAAAGGACTTGAGCTGAAGAGATTTATAATATATTATGTCATACCAAACAACACCTAGAATACCTATCAAAAGTATATAATTCAGCCTAGCATTTTTATCAAACCTTTAATTTCTATATAAATGAAATTACCAAGTTTAAAGGTATAAATGCAGAACTTTTACACTAAAAATGATGAACTTTAGACTAATAGCAGGGATGTCACAAGCATGGGAAATAAAACATACCAAAAAAGGGTTTGATAACTAAACACTTATAAGATAAAAATTCAACGCCTCTATTGCGAGGACTTAGTCTTGTGAAAACTAAAGTTCTCATGGAGGAAACATTCTCAAGAAGTTATTTGTAAATGAGTCAAGGTCATTCCATATCAAAGATATTATCAAGCTTGAAAGCTATAAAATTGATAAACTCGACGAATCAAAGATGCCTGGTATTTAGATCGAAACCTATTTGAGGAAGTATTACCATCAAAATAAGTTCCAAAAATCTCTTATGCACAACTACATAATTATCAATAAAATGTCTCGTTTGTTTTATCATCTAAGTGAATCCTAGGTGCCCAGAATAAAACAAAAATTTACAGGTATGAAAGCCTTAAGTCTTAGAGAAGACATTTCAAATCCTTAACTTAAAACAAAAAAGACATATAAGTTCAAAAGACTTAGATTCAGAAGAAGACATCTCAACTCTTTAAATCAAAACAAAAACCTTTAAGTTATAAAGTCTGAAGTCTTAAAGAAGTCATTTCAACTCCCTAACTCGAAATAAAAACCTACTAGTCCAAAAGCATTAGCTTAGGATAATTCATTTCATCTTTCTATTTTAAAAATAAAGGTTCTATTAAATCAAATAATGAACAAATTATTATGCATGTGCTTATGAGGCTAAAACCTCGATGAAAATAAATTAAGGAATTGGTACTATAGTTTATATTCTTCTTTCATTTAAAACTGATAAAGTAATTAGAGTTAGATTCCAAATCCTTACTATTTTTTGGTTAAACTTCTCAAAATTTTGTGAAGACATTAGAGCTAGACTCCATACCCTATTATCATCAAGTTAATCATTACAAAATTTTGTTAAGACATTAGAGTAAGACTCCATACCTTTGCTATCTTGAAGTTAAATTTAAGACATAGGATTTAGACCCCATACCCCTGCCAACTATATGTTAAACTTTCCAAAATTTTATTAAGGCATTGAAGCTAGACTCCACGCATTATCATCAGGTCAAACGTTCAAGATTTTTTTAATTCATTAAAGTTGGACTCCACATCCTTGTTATTTTGAAGTTAAATTTTATTAAGACATTGGATTTAGACTCCATACCCCTGCCGTCGACATTTTAAACATTTCAAAATTTTTATTAAGCATTAGAGCTAGACTTTACACACCTACTATTAACATATTAAAATTTAAAAAAATTTAAAACATTGAAGTTGGACTTTATACCCCCGCCATCGACAATTTAAAATGATCAAAGTTTTGTTAAAACATTGAAGCTAAACTCCACATGCCTACAATATTCTTTTCTTCTAAAAAATTGATTAAGGCATTGAAACTAGACTCCATATACCTATCATATTTTTCATTTGTTCAAGATTGATAAAGTCAATGGAGTCAGACTCCACATGCTAGATAAGCAATTTGAATATACTTATTTATAAAAATCAATTATGCAAATATATCCTAGATAGAAGTTTCATAAACAAAAAATAAAGGGCTAACACATCTGTAGCATCTATAAATCTGCATCTTTATATAAATGGGGAAATAATAAAGGAAAATAAATTAATCGTCTAGACAAGAAGGATGTGCCATTAAAAGAAGTAGGTTTATTATATATAGGGTTGGATAATCCTTCATTAGCAAGGTTAGTAACTTTAGCTTTGCCATGAATGCTGTAAAACTTATTAGGCTTCTCATTTAGAGTTGGCTTAAGATCACTAGACATATCAACAATATCCAAATCTCCTTATTTTAAGTTGTCTTAGGATCACTGGACACATCAACAATATCCAAATTTGCTAATGTCATATCTAACAACTTCTTTTGCATGATCTTCCTACATACCTTGAATGTTGTCATTATGTCACTAATGAGATTATTGTAGTTATGAACTATAATAACAAAGAATCATATCAAACTTAAAATTATCTCTCTACAACCTATTCACCTATGCTTTAATCTCAATCATCTTATTTAGTAGCCCATATCCTCAACTTTTTGTGTTTTCACTTCCTTCTCAAACTTGTCAAGACGCTTCAATAGTTTTGACAACCTTTTCTCTTTTATAAAAATTTTGAGGTCTCCACAAGCCTTTATGGTTGCTTTCTTAATGTCTTCAGTATCCTTGAAAAACATGTCAAGTTCACTGCCATACCTTTCATAGCCCATAATGTGATAACCTAAAAATAAAATACAAGTCAAAGCAATAAAAAATGAGACAAAAAATAAGTAAATTGTACTTCAATGAAGTTCCTCTTGGAAAACACACAAGCTTATTTACAAGGACCATCTCAAACCCATTTCTAACCCAACTAAAGATTGCATCAGTCTTCTTTAGGTTGAAGTTAAAGAAGAAATGCTCTTCTCCTCCTATAAGCCTACTTTGATAAAGAGGGCAACCGTGTTCTCCAATTATTGAGAGGGGCAAAAAGGTGACGGACAAGAGGTAAATAAGATAAGGATAGAGGAAGTAGGGAGGGTTGACTTGATGAAGTGACCTCATTATTTTGTTTCACCCTTTAGTTCTTCCTTTTGATATTATCCTCTTTTATTTCCTTAGTTATAGCTAGCACCTTTAGGAAGTTTATAGTTGAAACAAAAAATAATAGGGATGATACTAAGATATTTGAACATATTAAGCAACAAAGAATAAAGAAAATAAACATATATGGATGTTCTGCTCTATAATACATCCCTAACTTGATTACAATTTGTTCACTCAAGAGTTCCTTTTAAGGTGGCAGAGGAATGTTAGGATCTATAAGTCTCGAAGATAGAAGCTTTAGGGATATGTTGTCCTCCTCCCTCTAGGAAATCTCTCATCAAAACCTCACCTGCATGTTTTTTAGAGACATTTATACAGTATAGGTGTGTTAAAGTCCTTAGACATTATTAGTTAGGGATCATTATGTTTGTTCCTTATATGTTTATATGTTTTGATGTATTATGACAGTATGGTTGTTTAGCAATAAAGATGATCATCATTTATCCTCAATCATACATCTTATTATATGTTGTTATATTACAGGTAAAAGTCTTAAGGTTTGTGTCAATCTTAAGTATTGTAAAGGTCATTGGGCATATATATAGATTGACCTTGAACTTATATCATCAGGACACATACAAATGTATATGTATATCTATGGATTTTGACATAACGTAGGGGAATATAAGTGTTTAATCTCATAAAGGTGTTCTCTAATGCAGCATCGCATTCAATGAGAGAAAATAGGTTTTCTCAAATGCAGTTTTAACATTTAGTGGGAGAAAATAAAAATTTTCTCTAATGCAGTTTAGCATTCAGTAAGAAAAAACAAACTTCTATGATGTAGTTTAGTATAAAGTTTAGAGAAATTGAGACCAACAAAGGGAAAAATGATACATTTCAAATCATACAGGTATCATTCTAGTTTGTCACACTCTATTTTCTCATTCATGTTAGTGAGTTACTAGATATGCATGATTGTATTATATTTGTGTCACACATGACGCATATATTTGATATTTTCTGATATCGAAAACCTTATGGGACAGAATGATAGACTTTCATTATATTTGGATCAAATGTTTTTTTTTAAACTTGGTCGACCTATACAGTGACTTGCTTAATCATTTTTTGACTGATTTTGTCATCAATACAACTATCGTAATTAATTATTGTTCAGGAGGAAGAATGTTGGATATTTTCCTATAAGGTAGACAACAATTAATTACATTTTTACAGTTTTGATAAATTATCAGTTAAACTAATCAAGTTTGATCAGGATAAAGATATAAACTAGCTCAATAAAGTATCTGAGTTAGAGGGTTGAAGTTCAGTGAGCAAAATGGACCCCAGATAGTATGGACCGAACCTATATTGAGCCTGTAATGGAGGGGCCTAATATGGATGTTATATATAAAAGTTTAAGGTCTCCTATAACTGTTTAAGCAAATCGTAAACATACGGATACTCTGACTCATTCAAAGGTTCACGTACTAAAAAAGCTACAAAAAGGCCTTAACGATATCTCAAGGATAGACTCTTGTAAAGGCCTTAGTGAATTCACGCTCGTTTCAACTTTGAAAAGCTTGTTTGAAGTCATGGAACCGAAATCTGGTATTTTTCATATTTCTTCATTTTTTTCCTTTCACGTTCAATTCAAGATACGTAACTAAAGCTCGTGTTACGTTCTACACTTAAGAATCTCTACCGACTTTCCTGTTACAACTACGTCACTCGTCTGACCTTTTCCACCAAGGATCCATTTCAGTTTTTCAGATAAAAAATGATCACTTTTCTAAAACGCTACTTATATGTCATTTAGCGAGAAGAATGCCTACAAAGACACTTAAACTAAGTCAAAATATATTACTGTTTTAATTTCTAACCTAGAAATTGACTGATTCAACTAGTATTATTACAAGTTGTTCAGCCTATTTTTCCAACTTGAGGTACAAGACTTAAAAAATGAAATACAAGATTGTATTTGTAAGATAATTTTTATAAAATATTATTTATTAACAGTAAACTCTGTTTTAAAATTTTTCAAAATTTTTAATGTTTATTATCAATTATGATGGTGATAAAAATAAAGACATTTTTACTAAAACAGAGATTTGTAGTAAATCATACATTATACATCTTTTATTAATTATATAACCAACTTTAATTTTTATATTAGAATATCCAATTTTTTCAAAATAAATTGAGAGTAACATGAATTAAAATTCGTCTTTTACTTAAACTTTAGTAATTGGGGTTTTTAAAAATATACAATTAACTCTTTAGAACGTTGGCTCATTTTTTTTGGTTCATAAAATCCTTTTTTTTCAGTGATCCAAATTCCACGTGTGCGAGATCTCCTTAAGACTTTTATGTTCCGCTCACCGGTCGCTTCGCAACAGTCAACCGACTTTTCTAAATTGAAACTTTAAATTTTATAATAAAAATATACAAATTAACCAAAAACAAATTAAGAGTAACACGAACTAAAATTTATCTCTTAAAATCTTCCATTGAAACTAAAATAGAAATTAATCAGAAATTAAGGAAAACCAACTCTTTGGAAGGAGTAGGAGACATCTTTTGTTTAGGGATTTTGATCAACGTCCACCCAATTGCAGTGATGCCTTAGTTATGCTCTTTTGCCCTTGATGTACCAACCCATCATCGTTGGTCTTTTTTGGGTGTTTGTTTTTTAATCTTTTGGCTCTACTCATTTTCCTGTTCTAGTTCTTGTTTTGAATTAGGAGTGGCTGGTGCCTAACGAATGGCCAAGTCATTCAAATCTCAACTCTATTGGCCGTTTACTAACTTCCCGTCTTGTAAAGAACCGTGAAACAAAAAAAAGAAACAGTCGAAGAGATGTTCAGCATGTAACCCATTCTCAAAGTGTTTTCAGGCAAAACAGCTTCTTGGGGTTGGAATTGTCGAGGGAATGACACATGGCCACACAATATATTGAAAATGAGACACAATGGGCGACCCCATTTTATGAGTATCCCACTTTACTAAAGAAACAGTATTCACATGACACGTTGTCTGGATCAGTTTAGAGAATCATTCCTATGTCCACCTTTGATATCAAGCAAAAGCAGCTCATCTTCATTAGTATCGTATCATCTGTGTATTAACTTATATCGAAACAGGATGTGCACATACCTTTTAGTTACCTCAACCAAAAGCTACAACCCACCTTGCTGGTAGTCTCCAGCAACTCCTTACAACTCAGGCAATTGTTTTTCTTGTAGTTTTATTTGCCTATACATTGGATTACCCTCAACTTCATTTTGATGGACAGAACCATTGGCACTATGATGTGCTCTACATTTTTAAAGCATTTAAACCACCGTGACAGAAATTATTATTGAGAAACTACTTCCTCCAAATCATATTCAACTTCAGACAGTACTGTACAGATGACTCTCCGAAAAACTGGTGTAGACTATCAGCTTTTTAGCAGTCTATAAAGTGAATTGCTGTAGTTATGGGCAGTATGAGTCACAAATTAATTCAAAAAGGAAAAAGAGCTCACCAGATAATATCTGTACAAAAACATGTTACTAAACTTTAAGCAACTCCTGAAAAAGAAAGGTGAAAAAGAAAAAGAGTGAAGGTCTCATAAAACAAAGATTACAAGTGGCATATATATTTAAAACAGCAGTACTAAATGGAATCCACAAAGATAATATAATTTCGTTTCTTCTGCTCACAAGATTAAATAGTGATAAGAAAGCAATCAAATCGTCCTTGCCTCTCACTTTGACTATGAGCTCATATCAATTTATGTTAGGATATATCACTGCATTTTCTGCCAAAGTGAATAAACTTAGCTTATTTATTGTGACAACATTCTAGCTGCTGACAAATAACAAGCATTTAAAGGCCCTTCTTCCATATCCTGCTCATATCTAATTCTCAACCATAAATAAATATCCAGAATCCAGGTTCTCAAAATCAGTGCATGGTTTATGGCACAACTGCAGTTGAGCCAAATTTGAAGTGCTTGGTCCAAATTAACTCAACGCTATAAAAATGCCCATTGATCCATCCATATAAAATAATCAATTTCTTACACGGTCAGGGGATTGGAACTACCTATTCTTCCCATGAATCCTATCATGATAAGCTTCCACTCTAATTTTTACAACTACTATAGTTAATCAGAGGATCCTAGGGTGCATTTATGCATTCTTTCTTATCCAAGAAAGAAAAAAAATATAGCAGTAGTTTTGCAATCCAAGACAGTAATTATGATAGAAGTATCTCTGAAAAATATCAACACTCAGGTCCCATTCAATCAGTCAGAATTAGAATGATACCGTTTCTTTTTGTTTATAGATAGTCTCAATCTTCTTTATATATCCATCTGTGAGCTTCTGCAAAAGAATTACAATAATTCTTCAAATCTAATAAAATGGCAGAAGTGATTCTTCACAAACTGAAAGGACAACAGACAACATCGAAGAGACAAAGATCCAAACAAGTAATGACATATGTAGGAACCACGCGGAAAATGAGAATTAAATGTGCAATTAATTAGGATTTTACAACTTCATCAATTTATCCTCGTGCAAGTGCACATTGCAACATACAAATTTACCCTAAATACTTGCATCTATCCAGGAGAATTGAACATATTACACAAAGTACAAGATCTTAGTCATGACTGAAAGGTTTAAAATTGATGACATGCACCAAGTAATGTATTAATTTTTCAATACTTCATTTCTTGAGAGTTCCTGAACGCCAACTCTAAGCCTCTGAAACTATTCTCCAGACAACTGTTCTAGTAGGCATAATAAAATCATTCAACTTATTGCTAGAAATATCCCTAACATGTTGCTTGAGAAATTTGGTAATAAGTTCATCTGATTAAAACTCAATATCTAGCAAAGCTGATGGTAGTTGCTCAAAGCAGAAGGCACAATTGATAAAAAAAATCTAAATTCAGAGCAGCTAATGGACAAAAAATAATCATTAGCATGTTACCTGCAAATCACTTGATAAGTCTTTCACATTGTCTTCTGAAAGCTTCTTCTCCTGAGGAGAAGAATATGAGTAAGATCAAAAGCAAACTTCTCAAGGAAATAAATCATTCAACATCTTGTATGCTTCTCACTTCAAACCTTTTCAAGTTTCTCATATGCTTTCAGTGCATCTCGTCTGATATTCCTCAAAGCAACCTATACATCATTATTATAAAAAAAAAACATGTGAAAGGAAAGTGGAAAACACTGAAACAGACATTGATTAGCATCCAGATAGAACTATAATCTGGCCTTAATTAAATGGCTGCAAAATCTCAGCCTCTCCGCTTTCATGTCCCAAGAAAATCACAAGTGCAAAAACAAATACTTGTTATCCATCATAAATTCAGGAAAGTAAATGTCTATTGTAGGTAGAATAAATGATTTCTGCAGGACCAAGATAAGTCTACCAAAGTTGTTTCACCCATGCGAGAACATGAGAAACTCCGGATATTTAAGTACTAAATTCAAAACTGCAGAGGGTTACATCAGCAACAACTAAAATCCACATATACCTTCCCTTCCTCAGCTTGTTTAGCCACAATTTTTGACAACTCCTGTAAAAATAGAATGTGAGAAGAAATCATTAAGATTCTCAAAGGAAACCCCACATTCTTCTGAGAATGTTACACATCTAAATTCATGCGGCAGAATGAGAAATTTCTAATTGATCTTTACTAGTTAGGAGTAAGGGTATATACTACTGGACCTCCCCAAACCCCGCGTATCAGCGGGATTTTTACTAGGATATTGTTGTTGTTGTTGTCTCTTCCAGCTAGATATGCAAACATACATAAAGCTTTCAATTTGAGCAGATTTTTGGTGGGACAAATAATGAGGAAATGGGGAAAATAACGGAATTGAAGGAGAAAAGAAAGATCATGAAGCAAACATGAGTCTCACTGTCAGATAAACTAACAGACTTTTTTGATACTAAGGAGGACATCCAGCATGGATCCTTGATGTCACCTCTCAAATGAAACCGTCAAGCAGCTGTCATTAAGCTACTTAATGAGGCTCAAGTAGAGGGAAAAGCGGAAGTATTTTGATAGTGTGATTCTGAAAATAATATTGGAAAGAAAGAGAGAGAGAGTATTATTCATGATACTGAGATGCCATGCTGGATCAACAGAAGATTAAGAGATCCAAGAATGTAAAGCATTTTGATTTATGCTAATGAGATTGACGAAAAAACTGGAATTTTGTACCCAAATTGCAACTAAGATAAGATAAATGATGGAGAAATATCATTACTAATTAAGAGAGATCCCGACTTGACACAAACATCAATTTTACATCTTATTGGAGAGAGTTTACAAATGTAATTCCATGCCAAAAAGCCTTGTAGATCTAGCAGAAAGTTGGCAATTGATAAAGGTAAGACAACCAAATAAGTAAAATTACCTTCCTTCTCTCAGATGTCAATTGAGGAACAGACAACCGTATGACTTCACCATCATTGTTTGGTGTCAGGCCAAGACCAGAGCCAACAATAGCCTTCTCTATAGCCTTTAAGCTAAGAAATAAGATATGTTAAGCATTGCTATAAAATATTATGTGGAAACACAGAGATTTTACATTTGTAACACATTCTGTTCATGGAGCTCTAAATAAGCAGATGCTCGATCCATCTAAACAATCTAATCCTAATGCTAAATTTATCACAAAATGCAAATGCAAATGGATTATCAGCTTGTGCATGTCCCTAATTAATTCAGTACCTGGATTTGTCATATGGCTGGACCAAGAGAGAGCTAGCATCGGGAGTACTGATTTGGGCTATGCTCTTCAAGCTGACAGGAGTTCCATAATAGTCCACCTGTAATAGCACATTCTCAAAGTTTTTCCAAGAAAGGTACAAAGCATGAACACTGTGATAGACTGCGATTAGCAGAATTCCATGACAATTTGTACAGAGGTCATATACTGTCTTCCAAACCATGTACATGGAGCACATTTACTTAAAGAAGAAATTTTTTTAAAAGCTAGTGGTGGATTGAGTCATGGCCATTTTCTTGCAGCGATTTGAAAAGATACAGATAACTATAGTAGAAATCATTCTTCACTTTAAGCGGAAAAACACCCTTTCAGAGAAACACATATAATATGAACGTGGAAGAGAAGTTTTCATAAATTTTTATGCTTCATGATAAGAATTTTGGAGTTTGTTACTCACGCATCGTATGAATTGCTTTCAAAATGACTTCATTGCTTTAGCTGCCAGTAACCACACATACTTACCCTCTATCGTGGCATATCTTCATTTCCACAGAAAATAACCACACGACAATCAGAAATGTATTTACACAAAAATGCAAAAGGATTCATACCTCGATTTTATCTAACATGGATGGATTAGCTCTTCCTGTCCTCATAGAATTAAAATTCGTTCGGACTGTTTCAATAGTTTTCTCCATTCTTTCCTTCTGATAACAAGCAATATTCCCAAATGATTATCAAATCAAAACATCCAAAAGAAAAATTCAAAGATGAGTAAAATCACACTCACAGCATCTCTCTCAATAGAAGACTTCTCTGCTTCGATTTCTTCAATCGTCGCACATCTCACCACTCCAGTTCTAAATCCAACAAAGCAACAAAACATCACATGACGAAACCCAAAAGACAAGCAATTTATTCATATACTAACATCGTCTAATGAGATAATGTGCTAATACTGGCCTATTCTGTGTTCGTTGCACGAGAATTGGTCTGCCGGTAAGCTTAACGGCGCAGTGATGGAAACTTGCGTAGTGAACCGCAGAGCTACACAAATTGTAACGACGTGTGAAGGTAGCATTGGCACGGCCAGGAAACGAACCTGTATGAACAAATAATTATCTTTACAATGTCTGGCATCCATGCAAAACAGGTCAACTAAATACTGGAATTCTGAAGTACCAGAGAGGGACGGAAGAGTTTTGGACAGGTTTGAGGTGGAATTGAAGATGGAGCCAATCGGTGAAGTTGAAGACGAAAATGACGTCGCCATTGAAGCAGCGCAGCAAAAAAAAGTAGAGAATTAGATAGTGAGTGCAAGGGGTGGTTTGTGGATAAGAACTTTCTTGCCGACCACCACTGTTGGGCTGCTGAACTGGACTGCTCCACGCTGCTGAGAGACCTAGCTCTATCTTGGGAGGCCTTACCCGAGGCCTGATATTTTCGAACTTCTTTCGGCCTATTTTATGCTTATGGCTATCATATTATTTTTTAATGGTACTAGGAAGTCCTTCAAAGAGTAAAGTACTTAATTTTATAATTTAAAATAATTTATTTAAATATGGTAATTTATAAATTAGTATATATTCATAAATTTATTTAATATATATTTTAAAATAGCAGTTGTCTAATTATTTTAATGATAAAAATTAATTATACTGAATATTCTATGATTTGAAATTATTTATTTTAGTTCAAATTTTAAAAAATTGTCATTCACCCTCTTATACTTTTTATTAAGTATCACTCATAAAATAACAGAAATGCCTTACTAGTAAAATCAATTTTTCTTCTCCATATTTGCTTTTCCTATTACGGTGTATCAAAGCCATGGGCGCTCTCAGCATTCTCTTTTCGTAACAAACTTTCTCATTATCGAAATAGAATATTTTCTTCTTTTATTCCTTCTTTTTTCTTTAGATTTGTGACGTGACGATTCCATCAGGAGCTACACCTACTACTACTATTACGACCGCTAGAAGATCTCCCCTCTAATCCCTACTATTTACACCCGAATGAATAGCCTTCATCTATTATGGTTTCTCAAATTCTTGTTGGAACAAATTACCATCCTTAAGCCAGAGTTTTGAGGATGGCATTGTTATCAAAAAACAAACTAAATTTCATCGATGGACCGATCACAACACCCCCCAAAGACATCTTCTATATTCAACATGGGAAAGGTGCAACATTTGTTGTGGTTGCCTCGTTTTGTCGTTGAAACTATTGAGAAGAGTATATAATATGGTTTGATAAAGCTAATGATGTCATTTTCCAAAAAAAAAAAAACTAGTGATATCTTGGAGGTTTTTAAAGAACGATTCTCTTAAGAAGATACTTTTCATTTTACATATTTACAAAAAGAGGTATAGTTTTAAACAAGGTACACGCTCAGTTACTAGCTATTATACTCAGTTGAAAATTTGGTGGGATGAGATGATGAATCTGTGAACTATTCTGAGTTGCATTTGTGACCTGTTATGTTCCGATCATGCATCTCATACATAATATATATCAAATATACGCAGCGAAAATAAACGGAATCTTAAAAACCAGATTTACTTATGCATATAGATATAGAAAAATAAAAACATGAAATTTAAGATGTTTACATACCTTTCTAACAATCTCCTTCGTTCTTTAATGTTCTCTACGTTGGGTTGTCATAAACCACAACGATCAACGCAGATCGTCTCTAATGAAAGTCCACACAAAGATAGAAGGATGAAACCTCATTAAGAAATGGCTAGAATTCTTTCTTTGTGCTAACAAAGACAAGAACTCTTAAGAGAGTTAGAGAGAAAAAATGTGTGTGTAAGAAAAAGAACCTATCTTTTTCATTTTTTGTGTCTTACACAAGATGTACAAAAATCATCTCAATTTTTTACACCAGTTAGCCTTCCATAACCCTCATCACTAATGGAAATTTATGGGAATTTAAGGTTATGAATAGCATGCATTAATGGAAGTTATGGGAAATTAATGACCATGAATAGCTTGCATTAATGGAAGTTATGAGAAGTTAATGATCATGAATAGCATACATTAATAGAAGCCAACAACACTTGTTTCTAATCCATTTCATGCAATGTTTTCTACCACGATCACATAGCGATACTGTAACACCCCCTTATCGTAGGGTACACCCCGGGACGCCCGTAGGTCATTCCGATACATATTCTATGATAAGGGAGCGCTACGTGCAATCACTACAGTTACTCCACATGGCATCACATCAAATTGAATAATAGAACATTAATTGTAAACCACAATATTTTTA
>JANIIA010000010.1:33700747-33715141 GCA_027478495.1 Erythroxylum alaternifolium | reverse complement strand
TTTCGGTTATACGTTATGTTGTGTTATGGTCTTTTCCGCAGCGTATTGTGAATACTTGGGCCATACGCGATCCAACAATAATTGCATATTTTGCTTCAAACCCCAATGTCTTTAGTAAAACTCCTTATTCTTGCTCTATTCAATCTTTTAATCTGAATAAATTGAGTACTATTTGGATACTTGATAGTGGGGCAACATGCCATATTGCTTGCTCTCTTGATTTTTTTTTACTTCTTATGAATCTCTTTCTCAAGTGTCTATTAGATTACCACATGGTAAACAAATATAAGTCACTCATGTTGGTATAGTAAAATTGTCGCCACTTCTTCATGATGTTATTCTTTTCCTGAGTTGATATTTAATTTAGTTCTGTTGGCAATCTTATCTCCATGTCTAATTATTACCTGACATTTAATTTTGATTGGTATTGTATTCAAAACTTGAGTTCATGGAAGCAGAATGGTCTAGTTAAGGAATTGGATGGGCTACATCATTTGGTGTCTCCAAATTCTCAAAAGATAAATCTTCATCATTCTTTAACTTATTTTGTAGCTTCATTTTCTAGTTCACAAATGTGACATTTTAGATTAGGAAATTCATCTCTTGTAAGGATTAGACTTTTAAATTATATGGATCTTGTTATTATAGTTAGTAATAATGATGAGTGCGAAGTGTTTCATTATGCCAAACCAAAAAGGTCACCATTTCCATTTAGTACTACAACATCTTTTTTTTTGGTTTAATTCATGTAGAAATTTGGGGGGCTTATTTAACTACCATAATTAATGGTCATCTTTATTTTCTCACGGTAGTTAATGATTATAACCATTTTACTTGGATATTTCTAATGAAAAGCAAGTTAGAAGTGAGACCAATTTTGCAAGATTTTTATGTTTTTGTTTCAAATCAATTTGGTGTTACAATCAAGAAATTAGATTTGAAAATGACCAAGAGTTTAGTATGTCATCCTTTTATGCAATTTAAGGCATCATACATTAAACTTCATGCTTTTAAACACTATAACAAAATAACATCATTTAAAGAAAGCATCGACATATTTTAAACATGTCTTGAGCACTTCAATTTTAAGCAAATCTTCTTATTCATTATTGGGGAGCTCTCACCTTCATGCTATTCATCTTATCAATCGAGTCCCTTCACCTGTTCTCAATAACAAAACTCCCTTGAACTCCTTTACAAAACATCGCCTATTTACTCACACCTCAATGTCTTTAGATGTTTATGTTATATTTCTATACATGATAGCCCCAAACACAAATTTGATCACAGGGCTTCAAAATTTGCTTTCTTGGGTTATTCTCCCAGAACCAAGGGATATAAAGTGTACAATATTTACTCTCGTCATGTCAAATTGTCAAGAGATGTTGTATTCTATGAATATATATTCCTATATATTAATATTTCAGCCTCTTGCACCTCGGTTATGATTCTCCCACATTCTATAATCAAGCCCCCAATTGATAACATACTTCTTTCTTCTACTATAGATCAGTCAAAACCTTTTACTTGACCTCCCATTCTTGATTCACCTACTCTTATTATTCCCAATGATATTTCTAATTCCAACTCTGATTCTCCCGCTCCTATCACCTCCTCTTCACCCTCTCTTGTACCTTTTATATGATTCACTAGATTAAGAAAAACATCCTCATATCTATATGACTATCACCATTAGTTTAGTCAGTCTCCTCATCATTCCAATCATCTATCAAATTTAGGACATAAATCAGCATCAATCTCACTACCATCGGGTAAGTCTTATTCACTTAATTCAGTCTTATCTTACAATAATTTACCTAGACATTCTCAAGTTTTTCGGTCAATATCACAATTGTTTTTGAACCTCAATCTTATGAATAAGCTATGCAAAATGAGTGCTAAAAATAGACTCTGCAAGACGAAATTGTAGTTTTGGAGGTCAACAACACTTGGAGCTTAACAACTATGCCTCCAAACAAAATTGCAATTAATTGTAATGGATATATAAGGTCAAGTATAAAGTTGGTGGATCTCTTGAAAGTTATAACGATAGGCTTATTGCAAAGAGAAATACACAACAACATGACATTGATTATTTTGAAACTTTTTCTCTAGTATCAAAATGACAATAATTTGAATACTCCTTGCAATTGTTGCTGTGTAAGAATGACATATGCACCAATTGGATAATAACAATGCATTATTACATAGAGATTTAAATGAATATGTGTACATGCAATTACCATAAGGTTTCATTACTTCTACTCCTTAATAGGTTTGCGAATTGCTAAAATTTCTATATGGTTTAAACCAGGCCAGCCGACATTGGTATGTAAAATTTACAAAGACCTTAACTGCAGAAGACTTTATATAAGGCAACTTAGATCCTTCTCCATTTGTTAAGGCCACTAGTATTACACTTCTAATATTTTTGATTTATGTTAATGATATTATTATCTCCATAAATGATCTTAATGTCATCTCATATATTAATTCTCACTTTCATCAATAGTTCAAAATTAAGGATTAGGGAGAGCTACATTATTTTTTGGGACTTGAAGTGCTTCATACTTCCACTGGGATTTATCTAACTCTGAGGAAATATACCTTAGAACTACTTTCTGATACAAGCTTCTTTAGGTCTAAACCAATATCTACTCCAATCATACATGGCACACAATTGTCATCTATAAGTGATACTCCCTTATTAGATATCAACTCTTATATGCGATTGGTCAATAAAATTCCATTTCTCACCTTCACTCAACTACTCATATCTTTTATAGTACATCAACTATCTCAGTATCTTAATAAGGCATGTGATACTCATTTGTAAGTAGCACATAAAGTTCTTCATTATCTCAAAGGTATGTCAGGATAAGGGTTATTCTTTTTGCTTCTACTGCTATTCACCTTCATAGATTTTTTAATTCCAATTGAGGTTCTTATCCCGACACTTGATGTTCCATTATTGGTTATTGTATTTTTCTTGAAGAATCTCTTATTTCTTGGAAAGCATGTCTCACTCTTCTTTAGAAGCTGAGTATGGAGCATTTGCGACATCAACATGTGAACTCCAATGGCTTCATTACTTATTAGATGATTTGCATATCACTCATCAACAGACTACTACATTATTTTATGATAATCAATCTAACATTCAAATTGTAGAAAATAAAATTTTTTATGACCATACAAAACATATTGAACTTGATTGCCATATTATTTATGAAAAACTCTAAGTTGTAGTTATCAAACTTCTTCCTTTGTCAACTACACATCAGTTAGTAGACATCTTCACCAAATCATTACCACCTCCTCTGTTTAGCTCTCTTAAGTCTAAGGTGTGCTTGTTTAGTGGGTATGAAAAAAGGAGAATGAGTATGGAATAGAAGATTGAGTTTAATAAGGGACTATGATTATAGAGTCATTATTTTGATTACCCATTTTTGAATAATACCTCATTCCTCTCCTAATGTAGAGAAATGGGTATCATTGTTATGTAAGGATGTACTTGTTACAATTAATTAAAATATAACTAATTAAAATATATTTACTAATTAATTACAATATTGTAATTAATTAATTAATTACAATATAACTAATTAAATTATTATTATTAATTAATTAACTACAATATAATTAATTAAAATATAATTAATTGACTAAAATATAATAAATTACAATATAATTAATTAATTAATTAAAATATAATAAATTTTAATTTCTCAATATTTTTTATAAACCAACTATTGTCAATGATAATGGTAATCATTCCTTCCTCTTAACCAACCATCATAATTATAATGATAATATCCATTCTCATCCCTGATTATATATATTCATTCTCATTCTTATTACCATTCCATGCGAACCAACTGCCCCCTAAGTTGAGCTTCTAAAACTTGTATTTGCTAGCTTGCGGGAGGGGGGTATCAAAATATAAAAATGATGAAATTGTTTTCTTTTTCATTTAATTATAACAAAATGTAATTCATTGTTTTGTTCATTTTCTTTATTTTATTCTAGTTAAAATCTAGCAGTTGTACAACTCAACAACAATTATGTATATAACAAAAATGACTCACTGGTAAAATCAAATTTTCCCCTCCAAATTTGATTGTTCTATTAGAAGAACAACCAAAACATTCGACCTCTGTTTATGTTTGGAAAGCAAGATATCATAAAAGTTATAATTTATGTTGTTAAAAATATCTTGTTGGTGTGCTTTTGTTTGGAAATTAATATAATTATTGATATTATTTAAATATGTTGTCCTTAAGTTAAGCTTATTTTTCCAACGTAAAAATGTTTAATATTTTTTCATTTTTTATAAGAACTTCCAATTCATGATAAATTAAAATTTTAAAATTATGATTGAAATTTAAAATATTAATTTCTATTAATTTACAATAATTAAAATTTAAAAGATAACAATTTTTTTTCACTTATCTTAAACCTTCCAATTCACAATGTTTAAGTGACTCCTAATCATGAGATAATATCAAAAAATTAAGAAGAATTTTAGTATTTACGTGGACATTGAGAGGAGAAGACGTTAGGAAACAAACATTTCAATCAAATGATATTGTATATTTTAAATTTTCACATTTTTAAACTATCAATATAATTAATCCAGTAAATAAACGTAATTGAATTGATGGCATGCCAGCTCTAGCTAATTAATTCCTATTGATTCCGGACTAGATGAATATTAAATGTATGAACTGTTAATTTATGTTGTCTGGACGAGCATTAAATCCCAAAATTCGGGTCTCTCATGGAGTTCTTGTGAAGAGACAGGTTGTGTCTGCTGCCTAGTGCCAGGGAACGCATGGACGTGTAGACTAAAGATTCAGAGATAATGACAGCTTTCTGAGCCAACTAGGTGCCTGATATTTGAGACAGGATTTTCTGAGTGTTTAACTCTATTCAGTTAATAAAACGTTGTCATTAAAGATTCAGAGATAATGACAGCTTTCTAATTAGTAAAGATTATCAAAGAGACTAGAGTGTTTTCGTCGGATGGTGATCACATGGTTGAGTTGTTCCAAAATAACCACATAAAGGCAGCTATTGTTGGTTGGATTAACAGAGAAGAGGCTGGCTTATCCTTATTCCATAATTAGGGAAGAAATAGCTCGGGATAAGTGTGTCTCTGAAAAGTTGCCTAACAGGAACAATGAACCGGGAACGTTATGAAGAATTCAAGTCTTGGTGGTTGCCGTGTGCAGCTGTCGTTGTTAGCTTTTTCCATTTTCTTGCTACGCCAGACCTGGCTCCTGCGGACAACGACCAAATTTCAGATTTCAGAGGCTAGGGTTACCTCGTAGGTGATGATTCGTATAAGAACTGAAAGTATGACAAGTTGGAAGAATTCAGACAACAGACTGACTATGTAATACCAATGTGCATTCCTACTTATAATCTAATCATCACGAAAAGTCTGAACTAAATGACGAATTTATAATTTACTGCAACAATTGTGAACGAAACATGTACAGCCTAACTATTTAACCAAAAACATCAAAATAGAGAAACCCTTCCGTGCTCTTGGAAGGTGGATTAACTAACCAGCTTTTTCTTTCTTTGTTAATGATAACTAACTAGCCAGTTGGTCAAGAAACTTTAGAACACAAATAAAGAAAGAGCAGTACAAGTAAGAAATTTGGTGTGATTGCCTAAAATTGCTCCGGAATTAGTACCAATTACATATACTTCAAGCTCTTTTTAACGTCTCTCTAATCATGCTATATCTGTCTTGACTCTTTGATATTACTGTGTTCTCCATCATCATTCATCATTATCGTTTTACTCTAAATCTTTGACCTTGTAGGAGCTTAATGACGCTCTCTGTTTTAATGCTTGCCTTGTGGGGACTTTTTTTTCCTTTCACACAAAATCACCTAATAGAGTTAGATTCCAAACTACTTAATTTAAGGGTTTGTTTCCTTTATCTATCTATCAGTTTACTGAGTAATCACCGGTACAAATGTAAGACAACATGATTAGTTAGTTAGCATGCCTTAACAGGATAAATATTGACGGTGAAGAAAATGAAAAAAGAAAATAAAAGACAAGAAAAAGCAAAGCATTTAATGGTGGTTTGGGACTCAATAAGGAAAGCAGTTGAAGCGGAAGCCGAGCCTAGTAAAAAGCCGAGGTTGTCGCTTCCCGCTACCCGATAAGAACACGCGTTGTTGCACGTGCAAGGACAGTCCATACTCCATACACGTAGGACTCGTAGTTCTGACAATTATAAAATTCAATTAAACAAAAAAAGGAGTTAAAAAATTTTAGAAAATAATATCAAATACCTTTAGATTTAATGGACCGATAACTGCCCCAAGTATAAGGTAAAAACAGATTAAGAACTACTTGGTAAGAAGACACAGTGGAGTGCGAGTATATATAAGCAAGCCCCTTCAACACACTCTCTTCACTTCACTCCCGGTTTTAACTCCCAACGAACTCAGAGCCCACAAGCAGTGCATGGTTCAGTTATTAATGTCTTTCAACAAGAAAGCGTGAGACAGACACAGTTCAAGCTTTAAAACATACTTGCAGAGGGAGTGAGTTAGTGAGAAAGAAAGAGAGAAAATGGAACTGAGTAAGGTTACTCTGGAGATCTTCTCGAAACTGGAGCAGAAATGGCTCTCGCACTGCGAAACCGCTAATAAGACTCGAGTGCTTAGCATTGATGGCGGTGGAACCACCGCCATTGTTGCCGGCGCCTCTCTTATCCACCTTGAGGACCAGATCCGCCTCAAGATTGGAGATTCAAATGCAAGAATCGTCGATTTCTTCGACATTGTCGCTGGCACCGGTATTGGAGCTATCCTCGCCTCCATGCTTGTCGCTGACGACGGTTGCGGAAGGCCCCTGTTTTCTGCTAGAGAAGCTGTTGCATTTGTTGCCGAGAACAACTCCGAATTTTTCAAGGTTAAGACGGCCGGATTCCTCCGTCGGAGAAGGATACTCTCCGGCAAGAGCATGGATAAGGTATTGAAGGAAGCGTTTAGGAGAGAAGATGGGACGATTTTGACCTTGAGGGACACGTGTAAGCCTCTCCTCGTACCTTGCTTTGACCTCAGGAGCTCTGCTCCTTTTGTGTTCTCTCGCGCGGACGCGTCGGAGTCCCATAGTTTCAACTTTGAGCTATGGAAAGTCTGCCGCGCCACGTCAGCGACTCCAAGCCTGTTCAAGCCGTTTAACTTAACGTCTACCGACGGGAAGACGTCGTGCACCGCAATTGACGGAGGTCTGGTGATGAACAACCCCACGGCAGCGGCAGTTACTCACGTACTCCACAACAAGCGGGACTTCCCGTTGGTTAACAGCGTGGAGGATCTGCTCGTTCTGTCATTAGGTAACGGTCCGTTGAGCGGATCACCACCTAGCGTGAGGAAACTCCGTCATAACGGCGAGTGCTCGACGTCGTCAATTGTTGACATTGTTCTGGACGGAGTTTCGGAAACTGTAGACCAGATGTTAGGTAACGCATTCTGTTGGAATCGTGCGGACTACGTTAGAATCCAGGTAAAAAATGCTAATGGATATTTGTTTGGTTACTAGGAAAATTATACGAAAAGAAAAGAATCATCGTAGTATATTTACCACCGTAAAATCCCAATTAAAGAAGAGATTTGTAGTGAAAAAACTGAACTATTTACGGCGCAGGCAAACGGATTGAACAGTGACGGAACGGTGGGCCCGAGAGAGGAAGACGAAGTTTTGCATGAGAGAGGTGTGCAGTCGTTACCGTTTGGCGGGAAGCGGTTACTGACGGAGACCAACGGACAAAGAATCGAGGGCTTCGTAAAACGCCTTGTTGCTTTTGGGAAGAGTAGCTTGCCTCCTAGTCCATGCAAGGATTCCACCATTAGCCATCTTGCTAACGGCCGTTAGAACTATTTCCGCTACTTCACTTTGTTATCAGTTTTCTGTGTCCTTTTTCGAAATTTTAACTCTTTATTTGACTCTACTTTTAGGGCCATGACCATCCATGCTTCGAGTTAAAAGTAGTTAAAACCGTTTTAGCTCATCCTTGTCTTCTCTAATCTCCTCGGCTATAAATAGATATTTCATAATTTTATTTAATCAACTAAGACGGCTTTCTTTTACGTAGGTATTTAATAAACCTCGAAGTATATGTAATAGTAATCATATTTTAATTAAATTAATTGATTAGTTAATAATTAAAAATCAAATTATCATTGAATTTAAACACAGTCTAATTTTTTTGTTGCTGGCCACTTTGGTCAAGATCAATGCGTAACAACTAACAAAGGGTTGGTGAAATTGGGCATAAATAATATTTTTACCTATTTCATTAACTGTTGTGCCTTTGAGATTGAGACCCGCAGAAGAGGAAAGTGTCTTCCATAGAACGAAACTTCTAGTTGGGACTGCACCCTTAAGCATGTATATAAGGTAAAAAAGGAATCATATTCCGTTACTAGCTGCAAGGATAGAGACCCTGCAGTAACCAGCATAATTTTCCAATATCAACCATGTAATAATAATATTTATAAAAAAAGAAGAAACGTAAACATTTTCTTATTAGTATCTATTCAACATTATATATAATAAACGTTGCCTTCTCCTTTATACTTTTGGTGGGAAGGAAAAAAGTGACATAAACAGAGACTTCTAGTCAACTTACTCGCACTAGAATAGCCCCTGTATTGTACTCTTATGAGCCATATCTTGCTAGCCTTAAAGATAGCATCCGAAGATTACTTTTATGTGTTCGGTAGAATATACTCTCCCCGCGACTTACGCCTTTTTTCTTATTTAGTTTTCAACTGAAGCCAAGGTTTAGAGCTTAGCCAACCTGGCTCTGGTTGAGTTGGACTTTCGAACCCTCTTGGCACAGCTTAATAAAACAGTAACAGATGTTTTTCCTATATTATTTATTTTAGCTTTCATCGGATTGGGTAATGACAATGAATATGGAGGGGACCAAAGGTCAGCTTTAGCAATGAATTCGTATGCAACCAAAACTTATTAGATTCTTTTATATAATACTAATAGAATGACCTACGATCGCTATTTTCAGAGTAGATATTAGATTAACTCCCTTTTACATGCTTTTAGTTCACGTGGAGCCATGTTTTGTAACAAGTAAATAATTAAGCAACTAGCTGTGGCATGTTCTAAACAAATCCTTATTAGTTAGTACTCCTTGTGCAAAAGTACAAAACCTTTGCCAAGATTTTAATCTTTACCCCTAGCTTTGTAAATTAGAGCTTACCAAGTAACTAGTAAACTCATTAGAATTACAAGAATCGTACAATGATAGTAAAAGCTAGCTAGATTCTACTATACTATAGGGTGTCTAGAAAGTAGAAACTATTTTTACGAATTTACTATCACCTCACTTTACACATTTAATGATGGAAATAAAGATGCCCTGGTATCCCTTTTCCCTTAGCTAGCCTTTTTCCTCACCCCGTTCGTTTCTCAACAATGTCCATCACATCTCTTCTTTTGTTAAAGTAGATTCCGTGGCTTAATCAACTATCGAACGTGTTTTAAGTAACTTTTACGAAATATTGTCGAATTACTACTTACTATTACCTCTATAAAAAGAAATAAATGATCAAGTCATACAAGTTAAGCTGTAATTGGACTTCTTATTAAGACCATGTCTCCGGAACCAATCCTGCCAGAGTTGCAAGCTTTTTACCAATCTATACAAACTATAACAAACCCTCGTAGGCTATAGTTATGATGCTTCATATTAAAGCCTTTACGCAAAAGGCTAAGGCTATTGAGGTCAGATATATCCAATAATTACTAGGCAGCTATAATCACATAACGACGACCAAGACGACAAATATCTAGAGCAAAAGGGTGAGTTGGTGACCAAACTCACTATTAATACCAAAAAAGGTTCCTTTCTTAATCTAACACTAGTTTTTATCTCAATCTTAATCATTATGACCTCCTAATTCAATATTTAAAATCTGTGATTCACTTTATATTAAGACTTTTATTACATACTCTTTAACAAAAATCTCATATAACACTTAAACTAAACACGTATTATGTTTTCTTATATATTCATCTTGAAATATGATGATATCACATAAAATTTTTATTAATTAGATTAATAACATCCCAATACAGAGTAATTGGTAAAATTTTAAAATTAACAGTAAATTAAAGTACTAAAAATATATTTTTCCTCGTCAAAAGAATTACAAGGTTGTGTAGGGTTCAAGCGACATTCTGGAGTTTTCAATCACACAAGCAATTAAGATTAAGGTCCAAGTTATACTCCAACTTCCGAAGAATCAAAGCCACACCAACCAAACCAAGCATCAAGCCTCTTTGAACTTTTATTTCCTTTCTCCCACCCTTCATGCATAGTACGTGTCGTTCGGTAAGATTTCGTTTGCATTCTTGAGTATAGCATTATTAAAAACTATTCAAAGCCTTACGCATCTAAACTTAAGGACGAGTGGCTTTGTACTTGTGTCCACTAGACAAAACAAGACCGTAATATTGATTAGACTGGAAGCATAACACTCGTAGAAGGTACTATTAACTATTAAGTAGTGTATATATGCTGTATCCGAATTATTTAAGACTTACGTTCTGATGCGTATTTTGACAACTTGGGACCGTGGCCAGGCATAATAAGACAGAACAGATACGTCCAATTTTGTGTTCTAAGTTGAATTTTAGATGTTATCCACCCTTGATTTGTCCGTTTTAATGGCCAAAGTACAACACAAACTTCCGCAGGTAAGTGGTAGGTTCGAGTTAAAACCCACGACTTGGTTTCTCCAAACGTAAAAGTAACAAAAATTACGATGCATTATAAATAGATTACCTTGTAGTGTTGATGTAACACAAGTAACATCTCACCCAACAATATACCCCCAAAGGGTCTTCGTCGCTACATGTTAGGATTTGTACTGTTCAAGACAAAGGGCTCCACTCCTTTTCCAAGGTGGTACCAAAAAAAAGTTGGAAAAAGTTTATTACGAGGCCGTTTTGCTCGTGCGAAGATGAGCAAAGGACAGCTAGAAATAAAAGATGTTAACCAACCTTCTGCTCCTACATTAACTCTTTCTAATCCTGCGATGCTTATAATCTAGTATCGGGTTTGTATGGGTTGAGGAGTACTCTATGTACTGGCCTCAATTAGATAAAGCTTTTAAGTAGACAAGTATAGAAACATTTGAGGGTGGGACATCTTTAATGTGTTTTAGAGATTAATTCTAAATATATTTATCCTGTCCACTTCCTGAAAAGATTCCCAAGCCCAAATTGTCTTTTGCTGCATTCAATTAACAACGTCCAAATCGATATGATGGAACAGTGTTCGATCATCAAATATCTATGGGAGCTCGAAAATGCTTAGCGTCATACTACAATAACAGACCGATAAGGATAGAGAAGGATTGTGCATAGGCTAAAGATATATGAACCGGTTGAACTTAGGGTGTGTATATTAACGTCAGCATCAATTGTTCCTCATCTGATTCAACTCTCTTAAGTGCTATATATATGTAATTCTTTGAAATCCTTACCCTGTCGATCTTGTTGGTGTCAGGATTCCGGTTCTGATGAAGTAATTAGCTTGTAGAAATCTTATATGATGCATGTACTTTCTATTCATCTTAAGTGCCTAGAAGATTCATTGCTTGTGATGCCAAAAACATTGTTATAAGAATCCACTGAATACTGTGTAGCTGCCAATTGATCTTGTTTTGTCCTTGGCTAAAAAGACACAAGATTTCACAGGATGACAGCTGATTTTGGGCAAGAAAAATTATTGCAAACTGCAAAGGTTACCTCCAATACTCTTATCCATTTCGCGTTTTGTTCGCCTCTCTCTCACTCATGCTTAGTCCATTTTCAGGTCACGGATGCTTAGTTCTTGACTTTGATCAGCAAGGATGTGAGTTGTTGACTAGACAGCGGATGGTGACAACAGCAAAGAAGTGAACTCCAATCAATACATCCCATCTTGCCATGTCCCTAGATCTTATGAACACGTGTTATATATTCCCTCTTCAACTTAGTAATACGTGTATAAATAATATTAGATTCTGATAAGATCTTGTCTCCTTGATCTTGTCTCGAGCAATTTCTTTCATGTCATCAAATCGCCCCTCGTCTTAAAATAAGGAGGTACGTACCCATCCGATTCTTTACCTTTACTTCATGTCTGCTAATGGCTACTGTTATGAGAAAATCAAAGGCATATAATATATTCTCCAGAGGATACCATCAGTGGCTCTGAATAGAAAGTTACACACATAGACAGTGGTGAGTATAGAAAGTTACACACATAGACAGTGGTGAGTATAGCTAATTAACATGGAGACAATGATGTGTGGGTACGTAGTTTTCCTATAATATGTATATACAGTGAAGCTCTTGGTCCAAAATTATTTCAATGTTTATGGGGTTTTGTTTGTATTAGGAAGGTGAATACCTTAACAATGTTAGCAGATTCAGTGCATAGCTAAGTGTGTCACGAGATTCCATGACGACAAGTTTTGGAACAAAAAGAAAGGGAAGCAAAAGACACTGAAAACCACAAGTTTGTTGCTTCTATCGTTCCATCTTATGTCTTTTAAGTTTTAACAGCCACTCTATCCACTTGTTTTCAGTAGATTTTGGCATCTTTTGGGTAAAGCAAGTACAAACCATTACTTTGTTCCTTTCCAGGATGTACCAGCTTCTATTATAAAATTTGTATAGAATTTATTCCTTTTTTCTCCATAACATGCTTCCATTGATATGTCCAAGGAATCTTTGCCTACGATGTTAATTGGAAAACGTTTACTCATCGAAAATGGTTATAACTAATGACAGTAGAAAGACAGATACTCCTACAAAGCTAACAAGTATATGACACGGGCTACAGTAACATCAGCAAGAGAAACTAGCAGACACTTTTTAATTACTGAAGCTTAGCAACCCAACAAGAAGTCACGGTCGTGTCCTTGGAAAAGAAATAAGCGTGAATGCCACAATGTGTTCATGGGATCTTGAGATTGCTGAACGGGATTCTAGGAAGAAGATAGTCCGGTGCTGAATTACATGATCGGATATCAATTTCAGCAAAATTCAAGGTTCATTACATGGCATACACTTGGCACACATGCAGGCAGCCGCATTATATTTTGGTTCTAACAAGTAATAGGATGCTTTCTCAGTATCAAAAAGTCAATATGTTCGATGTCTAGGCAATTTGGCCTGTAGTTTCCTGATTTGCTCACTTCTAAACAGATTTTAAGGGATACCCGAAGTCATAAACTATAAGCAGTAGAATCATAATGGACACGAACTTCTATCTATGGTTACTAACTCCACTTGTTTATTTGGGATTTCTGTACTACTAAGTGACTCAAAACCTCAAAAAGGGGATTAAAAAGAGATTTTGTGAACTTGAGATATTTTTTCTTGTAGAATGAGAACTTGAGAGATTTTATAGTGGAGAGATAAGTGTACTTTGCAGCAGATTTTGTATCAGGTGGGTGGATCGCATGTTATTTTATTGGCGACTAAGAGGTGTGTGTATGTTAGTTCACTGTAGCACCCCGAGCATTAACATCCAAGAACAGGAAGTACTACATAGTCACGTGGCTACTTGCCACGCTTTTTGCAGTGTAGAGTTTACATGTGCTTGAAGGTGTAGGTGGTGAAGGTTTTGGCAGGAGTATTGTATTATCAAGACAAACACCTCGCCTAGCGAATGAACAATTGATTGACTTTTTTGTCATATATGTGTATGCTAGAGGGACACAGAAAGTGAAGAATCCAGCGAAAGGATTGTACTCACTGACGCGGAGAGTAAAGAGGGAGGACTACTACTACGACAAGGGCCTTGTGCGGGTATAAAAATGGCCGCAAATACGCCGGTGATGTCGTTAGGGAATCTGAACTGAAGGCCATGGGAAGCTTCCCTGGCCATCTTGATTATAATACTTGTAAAAGTTACAATCACTCCTGTCCTGACAGGTGCTAGTACTAGTGAAAGTTGGCATCACTCTCGCTACTGCTGTTGCTATGCTTATTGTTTTATTATTGTTTTTGTTTTGGTATGAGACTCCACCCACTGCTAGCTTACGTGTCATACATACACATGGCCGCTGGTCCAAAGGATGTCTTCCAACTCTCTCGTCAGACTTTTGTTCGCTGGTAAGGCTACCTTCACTCTAAAGAAGACACCAAATCTTCACACTAAAATGGTGTAATGAATAATAATTTAGTGTGTTACTATTCATTGTACCAAAAGTACAAAAAGACAAATTTATCCAATTACTTTTTAACATATTCCTTTTATGTTCTTTTTACAAATTGATTTATTTACATAATTTACTAACTAATTAAATTTAAAATATATATTACTTTACACAAAATATA